>PQXH01000034.1:0-253834 GCA_004786125.1 Botrytis tulipae
ATATATATATAAATAATTAAAAAGATAGTATATATTAAAGGGAACTATTGTTTTTAATTAAAAATAATATAATAAATATATCTTTTTGAATATATATATAATATTTCTATATTCATATAATCCACCAATAGCGAATCACATGATCAAATCACATGATCGTCGCTTATAAACTTTCGAAAAGCGAATAGCTATATATACGAAAACGGCTATATATACGAAAACGGCTATATATATATAAAAACAGTCATAAATCCGAAAACAGACTATAAAATAAAGAATATGAATGAGAGCTTTATTCCAAAGGAATGATTGGATTAGGAAAAGATCTATGAGAGATTAATGAAAGCGGAAAGGCTAGATTAGTAGAAAAAAGCATAAAATAAGGCCTTTTCCCCTTGAATATAGAATAAGAATTATCAATATTATACTCAAATTCATAAATATCACATGTTTTCATTGCTTTTTAGTTGTTAACCTGAGCCAGCTTCCCAAAATAGACTAATATTAGTCGATTTCTTCTTATATTCTACGTATATCGAATACTAATATATTAGCCTACGACCTACGACATAAAGTAAATATTCAAATTATCTTTACTAAATAATAATAGCTTATAAATAAACTTTTAAGTATCTCCAATTCTAATTTTCGAAATTCAGTATTTAGCTTTTTTAAGGATAAACAATTATACTTATACTATTTATATAATATTATTAATAATTTATTGGAGTTACTTTATAATATATAAATTAGAATGGATGTTAATCTAAATAATAAGTGTATAATTCTAATTGATTTGCAAAACCAATTATAAATTTAGATACAATTGAATATAGTATTATAAAATCAGCTTTTTCAATTAATATAGAATACATTAGCTTAGATCTTCAACTTATCTATTGGTGTTTAATAATAAATCTTCAGAAATCCGGAATCTTTTAAGAGAAAGAAAACTAATATAATAATATAATAGAATGAGTATTTTATTTGAAAATAGGGATTACAAATCTGTTAAATGATTAATGCTATTATATTTAATATTAAGAAAAAAAAACTTCTGTATATAACCTTTTTTATTAAAGAATATATATATTAAAAAAGATTGAAGAATATTGATAACATTTTATAAGATAATTCAGCCTATATAATCATCATTTTATTTCTTAAAAAACTTGATAGTCTTTATATTACAATTAACTTTAAACAGAAAACAATAATTCAATTCAATAAATTCAAGATACCAAAAAAACAGGTCTTTTCAATATTCTATATATAATTGAAATACTTAGGTAATTAATATTATAAGTTTAATTGAAAAATGATTCTTACTTTAAAATAAAAAGTCTTTAAAAAACTAAAACTCATAGTTTATATAAACTCAAGCCTCTATGTTTTAAATGATATTAAAGGATAAAGAAAGAAGTTTATTATTTGAAGTTAAAATTACTAGAAGAATAATTATTATAATATAAATCTATCAAAAAACAATTATAATCAATTTCGATTTAATATATTTATTCTTACACCTACCGCCACTTTATATAGTAATCCTATGGAGTTTAATATAATTAAATTTCAAAATAGAATATAATAATGTAAGAAGAAGCGCTATTTTAGTCTTTACTATTGTTGGTATCACCATAGGGATGGTGAAGACAATATAGTACTATGGTTTACACTGTTATAATATTACTTGAGGTTTTAAAAGCTAGGGCTATAGTATATTTATACTATAATGCTGAGGCATTAGTGTAAGTGCTAATATGGTTACATAATCCCTATCCCGATATTAATAACTCTCTAAAGTTATTATATTATATTCTTCTAATTAATATCTCTTTTTCTATATAACCACCTATCCTTTTAATCTTTTTCAACCCACTTTATAATCTTGATCTTTATAATGTTATTATTAATTAAGTTCTTAAAAGCTTAATATAGTTTTGATTTAGTTATTATATTAGTTAGATTAGATTCTCTATTAATCCATTTGATTTTTATAATCTTTTATTTCTTATATATCTCCCAAATTACTATTACATTAATTATTAGTCTCTTTTCATTAGTAATTCTAAGTTTTATAAGATAATTATAAAATAATTTAAAATTAATATATATAATCAATAGAATATTGCAATTTGAAAAGATTTTATTAATTATACTCTTAATTACAGTACTAATATTAAAATCTAAAACCATACCATAGAGTTCTAATGCTAATACACTTCTAATAACTCTTTTACACTTAATAAATAATTAATGAATAATATTAGCTTTATCGTATTTATCCATTAAAACAATAATATATTCAATCTAAAAAAATAAATCTTTATTATTAGCAAAATTCTTTTTAATATTATATATAATATAATCTGGGGGATCGGTATAGATATCTATTTAGTATTTATAAAGTATATCGAAAGTGTGTTTTGTAATAATATTATTTAATCATTATACTATTTAAAATCATGTGTTTTTATTAATAATATATAGAATAAAATTAATATTAATATATATTATATTTATTATAATTAAATAATTGAAATTAATATTATCTTACAGATTAAATTTGAATTATTCTAATAATTTACTATACTTTTGATAATATTGATAGAATTTAATAAATTTCTTAATTTTAGTTTATAAGATATTATTATAACTAACTTATTACAATACTCATAAAAATCTATAGATTGAAGAATAATTAAAATAATAATATAGACATTATAGTTTTGTAATAATAAAATAGTATTTATTATTATTAATAATCTACTATATAAATTATTATATATTTATATACTAAAAGAGCACTGTATACTTATTACAATAAATGTATAAATAGCTTATTTCTATATATTATGTAATAATTATATTAATAATATTATTATAATATACACTAAGTTTATTTATATCATTTAACAACAATAGGAATAATATCTCAATATTTATAATATAAAATTTGATAGTTCTTAATAGTAGTTTGATCTTAATTGATTTAATTGATTTGGTTTTTTCGATTCCAAATATTATATTTGTAATTTCTATTTGGCTTATATCTAATAGAATATCTTTAATAATTATCTTGTATATTATATATTATTTATAATTTATTATCAATTATTATACTATGATTATATCAATAATAATCCCTTGAAATTCTTTTATATTATATTTACTAATATATATTATACTATAACCTTAATATACTAAAATATATTTGAGAGATTTATTAATTAAATAGAATATAATCTCTTTGCTATTGATAGGATTACTTTAAATAAGGAAATTTAAATATAGTTTTTATATAGGTAAATCTTGAAGTTCGAATTATATAAAATAAGCTATAACTTCATTATTTATATTGAAATTAGAGTTCTTAATAAAGTTTTTATACTCAATAAGAAATTATTTAAATTCTTTATTAAAATTATTGGTGGTACCCTGAAACTGCTTTTTATATTTGTGTTATAATTTGTTTTGTTTTTTTTTATTATATTAGATTAATTAATAATTTTTTTTTTTATAAATAAAATACTTCTTTTTTATTTATGATTTGAATGGGCATTAATTATTATATTCAGAATTTTTATTATATTCACTTCTACTATATTTATCTCAATTATATTAATATTTGCAATTAATATAGAATATTGTTGATTTATTGAAATAAGATTATTTCTATATTATTATAGCTAATTAAAGCTTTTTAAAAAGATTGGGAATGTTTTTAATTAAATAAAAATAGACTAAAAAGCATACTTATATTGGTATATATATATTGATAATCTTTTAATAAAATAACTTATCTATTCTCAATATAGTATTTAAGCCTTTATATAAGTAATATAGCTTTATTATTATTTACTATAAATAGTAAATAATTAATTTCCCTTTATTCTCTAATTCTATTATTATACTTTTGAATATAACAATTTCCTATTATTATATAATATTCTATTTATATTTGGGGTTTTCAAATATAGTCTCAAATAAATTACAAATATTCTATATTATCTTCAATATAATATTTAAATTTGTATAATAAAAGTCAAGTATTATATTTATAAATATAATTAGAAATACTTTTAATAATAAACTTTTAGATATATTAATATATTAATAGTTATTGAGAAATATATTATATTTATAAACAAAATTGTTATTTTACCTATTATATTTATTAATTTTATTATAAAGTTTAACAAGATTTCTTAGAAATTAATTAATATTTATTATTCTTAATAATAAATTAGAAAAGTTCTCTGGAATACCTTGATTATATCCTGGGTTATTTCCACCTCCTCCTTTTATTCCTTTTCTATTATTATTACTACTATTTTTACTATAACCTTTTTATAAAAAGCTATTTCTTTTTTATAAAAAACTATTTTCTCCTTTTTCTATATTATTATTATTATTTCCTCCATCTAGGTTATTATCACCCAGTAATCCTTTATTTAAATAATCAATTTTCCTTAATAGTTATAATATTTGTAATAATAAAAGGAGTAATATAAATAAATAAAGAAATATAAATAGATAATATTATTCCTATTTAAAATAAACTTTTTAAATAGGTTAAACAAATTGTAGTTTTTTGGAACTATAAAATAAATATATAAATAATCTATTTTAATAAATAATATTAAGATATAAATATTATAGAAATATACTTAAAACTAATAATATTACTCTTTTAATATTAATACCCTTATTTTTATTGTAAGATTATAATATTTTACTTGAAGAAGTTATATATAGTATTTATAATATTTATAATATTTATAATATCTATAATATTTTATATAAATTAAAGTCTAAAATCCTAATTATTATAAAGTTTATTATTAATTATACTTAATATAAAATAAAGTTCAAAATTCCAATTAGATTTTCGAATATCTTAATAACTTTTTTAAATATATTAAATCTTATTATAATTCTATTCTATATACTTTTTAATTAAAATATAAAGCCTTTTTTTTTAAAAGTATTTGTAATTTTCTTATCTAATTATATTCTGTATTTTGAATAAATTATATTAATTAATATATTATAAATTGATTATATTATATAATTATTATATTTTTCTATAAATAATCTATATATATAGAATTTGTATTTTAATTTGTATAATAAGTATATATCTATAGTTTAGAAGTATTCTAATATAAATCCTTAAAAGGTTTAAAAATAGTTTATTTATAATTCTGTATTATAAAAGATACTATACTAATATTTATATAATTTGAATTTGTAGAATTCTTTTATATCTTTTATTATTACTTTTTGAGTATTGAGGGGACTATTTTTTTATTTCTCGATTATTTTATTAAAATCTTTAGTTTTAGTTTTTAATAGAATTTCCAATTTAGTAATAAATTTATTTTTATTATATTTCTTTTATAATTTCTTTTGGGATAATGGAGAGTTCATAAAGAATTCTATTATATTAATGGATAACAAATAAATAATAGAATAAGATATTTAAATATAACTTTACTAAAATCTAGCAAAGTTGTATTTAATTAAAAAAAATAATACTAAGCTTAAACTAATAGCTATTGATTTGTATTTCTCAAATTACATTGTTTTGAAAAATAAAATATAAATTAAGGTTTAATATAAATATTATCACTATATTACCAATTAAACTCGATTTTATAAGTATTAAATTATATTATTTTAATATTTAATACAAAAACTATCACTATATTATCAACAATTCTTATTTATGTAAAGGCTAATGTCAATCTATATTGAATTGATACAAAAGTTTGTATTTTTTTAAAGAAATATCAATTTTAGTTCAAAACTATATTATTTTTGAAATAAGATATTAGGCTCCTAATTTGTAATATTATTAATCAATATTAATATCATTATGGGGATGATAAAGACAATATAATATTATAGTTCATATTGTTATAATATTGCTTGAGATTCTAAAAGCTAGGGCTATAGTACATCTATATTATAGTGCCGAGGCACTAGTGCAAGCGCTAGTGCGGTCACATGATCCCTGTCCCGACAACTATTATTATAAAAAACCAGGTTACTCTGTTTGGGATTATAAAGTGAAAAAACAAGTTGATATATAAAGAATAGCTAGAGGATATAATATAGAATTTTTAAAAGAAATATTAGAATATAGTTGCGGTAATACTAAAAGAGGAAATCAACAATTCGGTTGAGGTGGGCAATATTGAAGTAATAATAATTATAATTAGAATAACTTTTAGGAATATAATTATTAATAATAGCTCTATATGTAATAACAATTTAATATATTCTATGGTTATATCGAAAATAGTTCTTTAATACCCTTAAAAAGTACCTTTAATATTTCTTTATATAATAATATAATATCACTATTATTATTTAATAGTATATATAAATTCCTAGAAAATGTATTATTTCCGTAATAAATTGACTATAGAGATTATTAAAAAACAAAAAATGGATAAAATACATTATAAATAATATTAAGTTATTATAACTCAACTTTATAAATAACAAATCTCTATTTATCTAAATTATTATATTTCCAATGCATACTTCCCTTTTTAATATAATTAATTTAATTGATAGTGGATACTCCGGTAAAGTATTTGTTAATTATTTTTTTATTAATCAATATAAAATTTATATTTAACTTTTATTTTATTATTGATAGCTTTATTTAGCTAATGGTAATATAGTAAACATTATTATAGAATACTTTATTATACTTATAGTAATAGAATTATATCTAAAAATCTAAATATTCTTTATTACAAAACTCTTCTTTAATATATTAGTTATTTTTGATCTACCATAATTACAATACTATAATCTATATATAAATTGGGCAAATATAACACTTTTTTTCATTTCTCAATATTACATAATATAATATTATTACAAAAAAAATGTATATTCTTAAGTATTTATAATCAAATTGATTCAATAATAATTTAATAATATTTCAGTTTTTCAAAGTATTAATCTAAAAATCAAAAAAGTTTTAAATATATTATCATTATTTAAAATCGCTCTTCAAAAGATTTATAAAGTAAATGATTATTGATTATTATATATAAAGAATAATAATAAGCTTGATAGTAATTACAAATCTAAAAACTTTAATATAAAACAGAATATATTTATTAAAATAATATTTATTTTTAATACAAATTATTACCAAATAAAAGCCTATAATGAGAATACGGATATATAAGTATAAATAATATAAAATCAGCTAAAGATATATTTAATAGTAATAAACAAGATTATAGAATAAAAACAAAAAAAACCAAATCCAATAAGAAAACTATTATTACCTCTATCAATATTATTATTAATAATTTGAAAATACAAAATAAGTTCAAATATAAAGAATATTCGATGATTATATACCTTAAGCTTTATCTTTTTCTATTAACAAAATAATATTCATATAATACAAATTATCTGGAATAAGCTAAATTAATTTATAATATCTAAATACAAGTTTAATTATATCTTTAATAATTTTATTAAAAATAAATAAAGTTATAAAAATATACTTTAGGGATATAATAGTTTAACAAAAGTATTTTTTATAATATTATTATATTTATATAACTTTATTCGAGATTACTATCAACTAACTTATCTATAAAGAATTTCTAAAACTAATATATTAAAGTTCTTAGTAGAAAAACCGGATTTTAGTGATAAAAAGATACAAAATAAACTTCCTATTTGGCTTTAAGACAAATTACTAGCTTTCCTTTTTTAAAACATTAAAGTATTATTATTACAATGAATTTGAAATTATAGAATTAAACTAATATTAAATAAAAAGTTATCTTATTTCAAAAACTGACTACTATTACCATTAAAACTCGAGATAATTTAGAAATAAATTAATAACAATCTTTTTAAAGGATTTATTCGAGAATCAAAATCTTATAGCATAATACCACTCCTTTTGGTAATAAAGTCAAAAGGTGAAATTTGTATTTATTAAGATTATTAAGAATTAAATAATATTATAATAAAGAATCGCTATTCTTTATTTATTATACACAAAACTCTTGATGTATTATATAATATTAAAATTTATTCCAAATTGAATATTATCGCCGTCTTTAATAAACTTTATATTGTAAAAGAAAATAAATGGAAAACAGCTTTTATTATATATTTTGGGTTATTTGAGTCCCTTATTATATCTTTTGAGCTATATAATATGTTAGTATCTTTTTAATATTATATTAATCATATGCTTTTTAATAAACTTGATAAATATTATATAGTATATCTTAATAATATTCTTATTTTTTTTAGTAATAAAACAAAATACAGGGGGCATATACAGATAATTATTCAGAAACTCATTAATACAAGTTTATAGATCGATATTAATAAATATAAGTTCAAAACAATATTCACATAATATCTAGGCCTGATTATCATCATAAATAATATCAAAATGAATACTAATAAAATCAAAGCAATTATATCTTAGGAACAATCTCTTTCAATAAAGAATCTATAGCGTTTTCTAGGATTTGCTAATTTCTATCAATAATTTATAAAAAACTTTTTGAAAATCTATTATTTTTTAAATAATTTATTATATAAAAATATTTCCTAGGTATAGGATCAAATGTATAAGAATATTTTCGAAATATTAAAACAGATTTTTACAATTGCATCTATCCTTATATATTTTGATTATAGTAAATATATTATTTTAAAAATTAATATTTTAAATTAGGCTTTTAAAAAAATACTTTTTTAATATAATAATGAGAATATTTTACAATTAGTGGTTTACTTTTTATTAAAATACTTAATAATAGAATATAATTATGAAATCTATAATAAAGAATTTCTAACAATAATTAAGTTAATAGAAAAATGGTAATTTAAACTTCAAAGTTTATAACAAAAATTCAAGATTTTTACAAATTATAAAAATTTAGAATACTTTATTACAACAAAAGCTTTAAATCAATAATAAATTAGATAATCTGAATTTTTATTTTAATATAATTTCTATATTATATATAGGCTGGGTATTAAAGCTATCCATTCAAATATTTTAAATTACAAGCAGAAAGATAAACTAAATCTTTTAAATCTTGATAATAAATAATTGAAAAATAAAGAAAGAATAGTTTTATTAATATAAAGGTTTGATATTGATTTATATAAAAAATTGATAGAAGAAATAATATTAATATCTATAGATTTGATAATACCCATGGAGAACAAGTTTATTAATAAATTGATTAATAATATTTATATAAAATCTGATATGGCATACCAATTAATAATAATAATTAAAGACTTATATATATGGAAATAGCTAGTAGAATTCCAAAAGATTATAAGAATTACTATATAAGATTGTGGGGTATTCAATAATAGAATATATTATTATAATAAACTTTGAATATTATTTGATAATAAGCTGAAAATACAAATTATTTATAGGATATATTCTTTTGATCTGGTTAATTATTTTGAATACATTAAGATTATCGATATTATTTCTTAAACTTATTAATAACTAAATATATATTAGGAAATTAATATATATGTGTAAGTATATATATTGTGTATTTATATTAAATTATTGAAATTAATTTCATTAAGATTCTTAAAATCTCTTCCAATTTTATTTCGAATATAATCTAATATATTAATTAACTATATTATATCTTTTTTAGAGAGCAAATATTATAATTTAGTATATAAGTATATTCTTATAGTAATATGTAAATTAACAAAAATGTATTATTTTATTAATATAAGGATTTTAATTATAAAGGAATTAATTAATATGTTTATTAATTAGATATATGCTCTATATGATATATTAAACAATATTATCTCGAATCAAAATATATAGTTTGTGTCAGGATTCTGGGTATAGTTATTAAAAAGATTAGTAATAACTCTTAAATACTTTTCAACCTTCTATCTGCAAATGAATAAACAAACAGAATATATTAATTCAATTTTTGAATAATACTTATATATTTTTATTAACTTTTATTAAAATAATTGGATAGAATGATTATTATTAATAAAGTTTGTCTTTAATAATATAATTTTGGAAATTATAGGATATTCTTTATTTTTTATTAATTATAGTTTTAATTTATATATTAATATTAAGTTAAGCAAATTTTACCCACTAAAAATAATATTAGCTCAAAAGTATAAATTCTTTAAAAGTAATAAAATAGCTAATAGAATAAAGAGAATTCTAAATCAACTTTAAATATTTATTAAATAAACTATAAATATATATAAAGAGTATATAAATCAATATCAAATTAATTCACTATAATATTATATAAAACAAAAAATATTTGTTAATATAAAAAATATAAAGACCTTTTGAAAAGCAAAGAAATTAAATAATAAATAAATTAAATCTTATAAAATTATTAAAATCTACCTATAATCTTGTTTTATTCAATTATTAAAAAATATATAAATCTTTCCTATCTTTTATTATTTTTTATTTTTATTAGTATATAATAATAAATAGTTTTCAATATAATTCCAAATCAATAAAGCAAAAGCGATTACTACACGGGATAAAGTTTTTAAAAGAGAAAATGGTAAAGAGAAACTAATTTAGAAATGGATATTCAAAAATATTCTAAATAATCATAACAAAAATAAATATTATTATTTAATTAAATGAAGATATTATACCCCAATTTAGCAATTAGCCTCAGATTTTAAGAATAATAAAAAGATTATGGCTTATTATTATCATTTATATCCAAAAAAACTAGATCCATTAAAATAAATATTAAAAAACCCGGAGATTAAAGCAATTTTAATCTTTATATAAAAAGTTATAAAAAAACCTGAAGTATTTAGATATTTATTATAATAAAGAAAAATATAGTTTATTTAATATACTTTCTCTTTTATTTTATTATTTTATTTTAATTTACTTGGGATAAGTAAATCTTAAAAAAAGGGGGTATTGTTATGGGTTTATTAGTGTAATAAATATTTAATCATTTTTGCCTATATATAGTATATTTACATAGTATTAACTTTAATCTTCTTATAGAATATTATATATCTAATCTAGTATCTATCTCTTGCACCGTGATAAATATTAATAATTCAGATTAAATTTTATCTAAATTCAGTTGTTTTAAGGATGAGTTTTGGTATGATTTAGGTGATTGGCCATTATCTGTGCCCTAGTACTGTATCTACAATCTGAAATGTTATAAATACATTTGCCTAGGCCTTCGTACTCTTATTTTCTGTATTTTCCGCCTAATTTGTAACCGGGGCACACATTATCTCGACCTTCTTCTTTTCCAATACTTGGATCTATTGTGATAAGAAACGGTCGTAAAATTCCATAGTTGAAAATGCTATTAATGATCTCCTTCCCCTACCATTCCAAGCCTGTTCAACTTTAGGCTTTCTGATGACAAACCCAGCTATATTCAGTATAGTAGCAGTGTCAACAATATATCTTACCTCTTCACAATTTGCTTGACTAACACGATGATCGTGAAAGTCACAACGGTCCCGATCTCTTTTCTCATGCCAAGAGGTGTTGTATTCATGTTGGAAATCGCAAGGCTTTCTGAGGTTAAATTCGGCTTGGATATCTTCGGCGATATAATCAGGCACGTCGACAATAGAACGCAGTCTGTTGATAATAAGGAACCCGATTACGTTGCCGTTCCTTGGGTTATCCAGATCTTCGCGAAATTCCCAGGCTAAGCATTGGATGCAGAGTTTTCTCATAGACGAATTTGGTAGCGAGAGTTGCCAAATGGCAGAGATATCTTCATTAGAAAGTTTCCATGAATTTCGGTGTTCGAAGGGGATGGTCGATCCTCTGAGAGCTAAGATGACGTCGGAAACATCGTTCGCAAGCTTTTCACAACACC
Source organism: Botrytis tulipae (assembly GCA_004786125.1). Classification (NCBI taxonomy): domain Eukaryota; kingdom Fungi; phylum Ascomycota; class Leotiomycetes; order Helotiales; family Sclerotiniaceae; genus Botrytis; species Botrytis tulipae. Next base: position 11,919 of record PQXH01000034.1, read on the forward strand.
ATTTGTCTGCGCTGATACGGAGCTTCCAGAAATTTCTAAATGTCTGGCTGGTGAAGTCGAGTTTTACTTTGGACTTTTTGAGCCATCCAATCAATAATCTAATGGCTCCGGGTTTCTCTTCTTCCAAATACATTTCCTTTTCAATACTCTCTTTGAAACCACCACGGAGAAAGGCTATCCTGAAGTATTCAATAGAGTCGACGAGAAGGGCTTGAGAGATTGCGAATACCTCTTTCTCTGGGCCGACAACTAATACTACTGGGTCAGAACGTTTTCTAATTGATTCCATTAGCACACTCAAGGAAGCATAAAACTTGGATTATAGCCCGGGTACGAAAGATATTCTATAGGCCGATGATAGGGAAGAATAAAGCTTACTTTCTCGAAGTCACAATCTTAAATTCTCCTTCTTTCGGAGACATTTTTGATTCGCTTAGAATATTTAAGTCTGAGTTCTGTTGTTTAGAATGATGAGATAGAATTATGTCGTATAATGGTATCGATGTGGATAAAGATCTAATTATACCCAAGCTGAGTAAAGGTATGTAAGATGTATCTTTATGTATATATATCTAACAGTTTGTAATGTAAAAGAGAACTTTGGTCAGGGGGTTGATGAATGAATATATACTCCAGCAATAAGACTACGTATTCGTGTGAAGTTTCCAAACTAGTAAGCCTAGGGCCTTGGAGCTGACTAGTTACTAGCTAAATATCACGAGGAAAATGACATTCGAAAGTATTACTACATTTGTGTCAGAAGAATGTCCTGAAAAGAACATGTATGGTGGCTTTGAGGCATGTAACCGCCGATGAAGTTGGCGATTTTGGGCGCTAGTATTTTTAGTATGGAGTAGTCAAGACCTAGTTTGGTCATTGAGGAGAAAGTCATCACTAATTTCTACCTAGCTCCGCTACTTGGATCTGATAACTTTATCACGTGAATATGAGTATCGATATTTTGAGAATCTCTGTTCGTTTGCGATTCAAAAAGTTTCAGTAGTCGAAGTGCTTGTTCAATTCTCACTGGTTGAAGCAAAACATTCGGGTGGAGCGGTGGAATTGGTGAACCAAGCGAGTAAGATAAGTTGGCTTGGCGTGAAATATGATGAAGATTATTCGAAACATTACGCTTTTAGAATGGCCCATAGAAGTGTTGGGCGTTGAAAGCGAATTCGTAAGAATTCTGTTCTTACTGTTGAAAGCAACGTAAGAGCCGCATCAAATAGCCATACGAAGGTGATGACATCAGTAAAACCTTTAAACTCATAATCTAACATGTCTATAGATCCTTTACGTTGAGCTTGCATATAATAGGAAGAACATCTCGAGTATGTGAAATATGCATGTGACTCTGGTCTAACTTCCATGAATTGGAAGCTATAGCTAAGTAATGAGACTTTTGTATTCCCATAGCTCATCAAAGGTGCTGGCTTCTGTTTTCTGCTTGAATATCTAAGCAGCCAAACAAAATCATCATGTCAATTTGAGATCACAATCAGTTTGATATTACCGTAAACTCTTGGAGCATAGTATTAAAAGCTCACATAAGTGACTATGAATGATAGAAGACAAATCTTCATATGTCTCTACAACTCTCGTCGTCTATTAGTTGCGAGCAAGCTATTTCATCTAGCAGCTGCTACAATATTTCCATAGTCAATCATAGTTTTCATGCGTCTAGCCTGTAAAAATGCTGTAGGAACATTCCCTCCAAATGCTGCACTTTAATGAAGCCAGACAGATGCACTTCTAGAGAAACCTGACCTTTGAAACAACTCTAGTCCTTGTCCTCGTTCCTCCGCTTCTCAATAAGCTTAACCTATGCTGTCTTAAAATGGCAGACTTCTCCTTCTGAATGTCGATGAAAGGCACATGGCCGCCAATGGCTGTGATCATGTGCACATGGGGGTGGATGATCTGCTGTATGTTTATGTAATTGAGTGAAGAAACTCGCATAAAGATCCTCGTGGTCTTTAAAGAGCTGCCACAGAGAGATAAGCTCTTTAGTATCCAGCGGAAATGTCTTTTTCTCGGCTGTACCGAATTCTCCATCATCCCAAACCCAAACATTGTAGACAAGAAGATGAATGAGCCATTTGCGTAAGGGCGATGTAGAAGACGTGTTTCTCCAGACGCCGTCCACTTGATCTAGACTACATTGGGGGAAGTCATCAAGGTCATCGCTTATCGTCTGTATTTCGTCCATAGTCTTATTCGCCAATTCGTTCAGGCACAGCTTCTCAGCAAAGATATGAAGCTGGAAGAATTGGTCGATATCCTCGAGCTTTGTTGCCCTCCTTACTTCTCCGCGATACAGCCAATGAATGAAAAGCTCGAAAGCTTCGGGATTATCCTCTGGCATGTCCATGCTAGAATTCTGGCTCTCTCTAAATCCTCCTGCTGAGAACGCCGCACGGAAATATTCCACAGACTCGCATAGCAGCTGTTTGTGCAGAGTAAACTTTTGCTTCTCCTTGCCTATAGTTATTGTAACTAGCTCATTGCCCAGAACCCTGAAGTGTGTTAGTGAGGAGATCTCATGAAATCATCTGGTTGATCTTACTTTCCGAGGTTGAGGCCTGTCATGGAAGACATATCAATCAGAGATGTGCCAGAGTCCAGATTACAAGAAGCTTGAATAGTAATTAATGATGAAGCTTGAACTTCAGGAAAGAAGAGATTACCTATTTCAATGTGACTTAGGTTCTTGAACCATCAGAGCCTACGCTTGCGGGCTGGGAGCTGGCAAAGTAGTGGTGACAGGAAAACTTCGAGGCAAATGAATTTCTTCTCAAGATGAAAGTCGCGAAGCTCAGCCTCGTCTTCCAAATAAATTGGCAGTCGATTCACTTTCGAAATGATAAATCTTTTTCCAACCAACGAAAGAACTTAGTGCATCAAATTTCCGCTTAGGGTTTCGAAGTATATTCGATTTTGTTTCCTTTCATCCTGTTCCTTTTTATCTTCCTCTTCCCCACCCACCTTTACTTGTGGTTGTTCACCCAGCAATACCCAAATATTTAATCATAGCAACCGTTGATGCTCGAAACAGACGATTGAGCCTAATCAACAGATAAATCCCCACGAAGATTCGGTTTCAAATCCAATTGTATCTACTGCAATCTACCGCCACGATGGGTAATGTAAGTATTCCCTCCACCTCGAGCAATATATTGAGCAACTCTAACATGGCTGATCAGCTTAATGAATACGCAATAGAAGCTACCAAGCAGTGGAACGCATCTGCAGGTAACGGTTTGCCCAAGAAACCCCAAAGCGCCAGTCAAAGCAATGGATCCGCCGTGCAATCGAAGTCAACAGCATTGATGAAGCTTGAGCCAGACGTTTTATTCACAGAGTTAGTATAGCCTATCTCAATTCTCTCCTCAGTCTTTGCTCCCAATCTAACTTTTCGTGTGCAGCACAATGGGAATGGAAACAATATTGTTGAAGGTTGGACCATCTGATGATATACACGGTACCATGGTCTTTTCCATCCACAAGAACTTGTTGGTCGCCTCTTCCCGTCGATTTAAAAAGATGTTGAGAGACTCTGGACCTTTGGATCGTAATCAAATGTATTCTATCCACGACACAAGTCCTGCTGTCTTCAAATACTTCAATGAGTATCTCTACACTCGTCGCATCCCAGTTGTCAGTCGCCGCATGTCTAAAGCTGAACAAGGAACTCGAATTTTGGAGCTTTGTCAACTCTATGTCTTTGCGGAAATGTTTGAGATGGACAACACTTTTCTCAACAAGATAATTGATACAATTCAAGATGGTCTTGCTGTTAGTTCCACCCTTTTGACATTTACTTTGGTGAAGAACATCCTTGAACACTCTCAGCCAAAGTCTCCACTTCGCAAATTCTGCGCCGCAAATGCTCTCTATTCTGCCATGGTCCCAGGTCTCGACACGACTGGATTCCAGTGGTTAATTAAGAATAGTGATGTGTTCTTTGCTGAATTCATGAAGATGCTCGTTAAGCTCACTAAGGGCACCGATCCTCGTATTCGCGACGCCAAGCAAGAATATGCGAAGGAGACCAAGATAAAGGAAGAAGAATTGGAGAACGGAGGAGTTGCTGTTGATGGTAGTGCTGTTTCTGTTCCTGTTGTTGGTCCAGGTGTTCATCCATGCCAATTCCATATTCATGGTCGATCAGGATCTGGTTCAGGAGCCGCCAATGATGCTGAAGATGACGAGATCTGCTACTTATTAGCTGACCTAGAAGTTTAGACAGAGCAAAGACGACTGGATATTGTCATGAGCACGCAGTGAGGGTTCTCATGTTAATAAACGGCGTTTCTGGAGTCGAAGGCGGTTGGGAAGGAGCAAATGACGACGTACAAAAAGTAAAGTGACGCTAGTGAATCTTTAATATTTCAAGGGAACTACAAGAATCAAAGGGAGCTACAGGAATTAAAGGTAGCAGTAAGTTATCGGGAACACATCTGCTTCTTCCTTACATACCATACCATGCAATGCATACAAAACTATGAATGGATGATTCCCCTGATCATCTTCTTGCTTTCATAACGTAAGATTTGAAGGCAATCGTGGATGTGGAGGCGAATGGTTTTCAATGGCATGCGAGTGAATTTTAATTCGATGTTATTAGGGCTAGTTTGGATATACAAATCCGCACTGAATCCGCTGAATATTCCATGCTTTTTGAAAGCAGATTTTGAATTCATATTTGAATGCAAAAACGTGGATTTTGTATAATCTTTTATAAATCAATAAATTATTTTATAAGCTTTTGAAAATCTTAAATTTGATTTATATTTTAATTCGCATTTTTTATAAATTTATATGAGAAAATAAAAAGTGTAGATTGAAAACAAGAACTAGAAAAAACTGGTTTTGTTGAATTTGCTGAAATAATTCGCTTTTTTTTATAGATCTCTTTAAGTTTTAAAGTTTAAAGCTTTAATATATAAAGTCTGAAGTTATAATGAATAAAGCTTGAAGCTATAATAAATAAAATCTGAAACTATAGATTGATTTTGAATTAGAATTTATAATTATATATCAATTTAAATAAAACTATTTTTATATTTGTTTATTTAGTTATTCAAATAATAATAGTATATTGAAAATTCGGATTATTTTATCTAATTTATATATATACTATATATATACTCTATTTCCTTTCATTTTAATAGATTTTATAATGGATTTGATATATAAACCATAAAACCACAAATTAATAATCCATTTTTTTTGAAATGGATTATTATTACCACGAAATCCGTAGTAGTATAAAGAGCGGATTATTTCAGTGGATTCAGCGCGGATTTTGCAATCAAACGAGCCCTTATTCTTGTGATTACAAGACTTTTAATAGATGACATGAAGAGTACGGCAATTACTCAGTCCCTGCATTTACTCTATAAATTTATGCAAATGCTCCTTTATATCGCTCAATATGCCTATCCTGTTCCCAATGCATGATACGCCAAAATTTTGTTCTTTTCAGCCTGATCCAAATCACTCTTGCCAGCCTTGATCTACTGGAAACTGATAAGTAGGCCGCACTTTCCAATTTCTTCAGGGTCATCATGTTCATGAAATTCGCAGCCGTGATCTCCAAGTCTGCTACCTATGATAGTGGGATCGAATTTTCCCTCGGCTGACCATTTCATACAAACAAACTCATAGTCTGGGCAGAATTCTTCTAAATCTATTCTTTCACTTCTTTCACCATCAGAAGCTGCCCAGGATGCGTAGGTGAACGACACCATATCGTTTGGACAACGATAACTCTGCTCGGGACGTTTCTCAGTTTCGTTTTTCATTGAGAAGAGAGCATAGAGACGCAAGGGGATGAATCGTTTCGTATTCGCGTAGATTTCCTGAATTGTCCCGGGGGAGATGATGGAATAAGCAGCAGCTTGAAGGTCTTGAATCTCGTCCATCACTTCGTTCATAAGCGGCTTTTCATCGACTAGTTCGACGGCGTAGTAAAGGTCGCGGAGATATTGAGCACGTTCTTCGAAACGTTCTCGGCCTGTATGGCTTCGGAATTTATGAGTGGTATTGCTAATGAGGGGTGTGATAGCAAAGCGAGTCAGGTACCCACTGTGTGAGTATAGACACAGAGAATCAAACATTTTCTCGGTCATGGCTGGAACTTCTAGAGGTTCACGTCGCAGTCGATGTGCGCTGAAGAATTTGAAGTGATCACAGAGAAGGTCTCTGTGGGAAGCGAGTCTTATGCCACCTTTGCCGATTACAACAAAATCGCGCATTGCTGTGAACAAGTTATCGTTCATGGGGCTGAAATCAAGTCTTAGTGTTGTATGTTTGGCCGTGTTGGTTTTTGAATGTGCTCACTCGAGGTTCAAGTGTGAAGTGTCTTTCTGCGGTAGTTGTTGTGGTATTTGGCCTTGTCGACTGTGGGTATTGATGAAGTGAGAAATCGTTCTTGATGTTTTTACTGTCTTTGCTAGGGGTCTCGAGATCTTTGTAGAGATGGAAGTTAAACTTTTGTCGAAACTTCAAAGATTTCAACGATGTTTGAAAGTGATAATGTCCAAGATATATCTAAATGTCAAACTAGTATCAAATTTTGGAAAGATTGTAATGAAATTCAAGTACAGGGGACATTTGAGGTATATATATAGGAAAATATTTAGCGGATTATGGTGGAAATGACTCGTAGCCTAATCAAGAAACTATGAGCATTAGTTCGAGTCTAGAGTGTCCTAGAATATGAAGTCTTTGAACTCAAATGCTAGACCCAAGCTAAATGAAAGCTTGTCTTCGGATTTTGATCTCCACGGACTTCTGACTTTCAATTTTGTCATTCCAATGCCAAAAGAAGCAATCACCACTGGTACTATTAACAAGATTTTGGAATTAGATTCTATGCTTTTACCCCAAATATCTCCAAACGATGGAGTTGAGAAAGAAATATGTAAAAACCCCATCATTTCGGTCAACCACTAAGCAATTAAGATTACCTAGGTATGCTAATGACGAATTTGACAAGTTATTTGAAGAAATCTTGATAGAAAAAGCGGCGAGAGTTTTAGTTTTGTACAGATCTTCCTAGAAGATAGCCAGCTATTTCCATAGACTCTCATTACCATAAAGTTAATGCCCTAACACAAACTGCCGTCGTCGAATAACGCCGGACTTAAAAAATTGTCCGCTTAGCATGTTTTCTCCAGATCCCAACAACCTCACCAAATTTTCACTTTCCTTTTAGCTCATAATTGAGAATCTTTATTGCTGCGTTTTTGTTCGTCGTGGTCTTTCAACTCGTCATGTCGTTAGATCTCGGTAGCTTCAGCGCCTAGCGCGAACCGAACCATTTTAGCCTCGCAGATCAAGGGCTCATCATTCTGCCAAGGCGGTGAGAGCAGTTTTCTGGATTCTTGAAGTCCTGGGAAAAGCAAACGCAATTCACCAGACAAAAATGCTGGATATATTCACTGGTAGGGATGAATTTCACTCTTGAGCGAGGCTGTAGCTACCTGCCTGTGCAGGTAAATAGTGTCGAAAATCCTCACACTCTCAAAGAGAGTATCAATTTCTAAGGGTCGCCATCCCTCACAGCCAAAGGCTGCATCTATCAACTAAAACACTGCAACTTCTCTACAACCAAAAATTCGTCCGCCGTCTCGAAGGTCTTGGGGTAGAGAGTACGGTAGAAGTTCTTTTTCTTCGAGAAGATTTCGTGATTCTCAAAGGTATGCAACATCGAATTATATCAAACTTCAACTTGTTTCTAATAAGGCTCAGGACACCCATTCTCTATCGCCACGATGAGTTCCACCTCTAGAAAACCTCTCATGACGCCCAAGTAAGTCATTTCTGTTACTCCCCGCTTGCCATGATGAAAGCATGATTTTCATTTGACCTGTAACTAATCTTGAAATAGGAGGACACTCAACGAAACCGTCATTTTATATGTTGGACCCAAGAGAAAGAAGTACATTGTTCATAAAAAGGTGTTGTGCGGCCAGTCAGAGTTCTTCAATGCCGGGTTCAACAAAGGTTCTGAAGAGGCAGCCAACGGAGAAATGTATCTTCCTGAAGATGATCCTGCTACCTGTGCTGATCTTATTGAATATTTCTATCGTGGTACCCTTCCATATGCCGACAAAACCACGACTCGTCCCATGCAAGAACTTTACTGTCTAGCAGAAAAGATTCGTATGCCGATATTGATGGACAAACTCATGGATGCAATCATGTTAGCTCACAAGGAGAAGAACAATTTTGATTTTGGTGCAGACCGGACTCGAAATATATACGAGAATACTCACAGCACAAGTAAACTCCGACTTTACGCCTCCGCTATGCTTGCTTTCAATATTCACTACGATTTTAACAGCAAGGTAGATTTTGGTTTGTACCTTCCGCTCTCCCAAACTTGCCCGGAGCTCTTCGCAGACGTTTTCCGCATAATCTATACGCATAGACTATCTTTTGTTGATTTTGATAATCCTCTGGATGGTGTTAAGTATGCTTTTGGGCGTTGTGGATTCCATGTCCACGGTTCGGACGGGGTTTGCTACAGGAAAGTCTTAGATTTCAAGACAATAGAGTTTTCGAATCTGGAGTTCAAGACACTATGAAATGAGGTTATGAGCTTAAGCACACCCTCTTTATGTGAAGATACCTGGCACGAGTAGCAGCCAGTTCTGATTGCTACAGATTTCTGCTCGTTACCGGGCAAAGGCGTGAGCTTCAAAGCAAATTCCGAATCTTCATAAATGTCACTTTACAGGTGATATAGGGCAGCTGGATCATTGATCGGTTTGGTTAGGGCTACATTATTTGAATAATCAATCACAATGTCTACCCGAAAATAGTCTCGAGATACCTTTTTAGGCGTTAAGATAGATACTCATTTAAATCTCAACAGTTCTATTCTAATAGAGTTGTAATTAATCGATTAAAATTGAAAGTACTACAAATGGTTATGGCATAGCTAACTAAGTCCTCATTTTCAAATGCTGATGTGTTGTTTCTGTCAGGAAAGAGTTCGGGAGGTATATTGCACCTATTGCTCTGAATCCTGGCTGAATACCTTTTTTTGTTTCAACCCCCGTTTTTTCTCTTTTTCGTTGTCCTCGTCGCAAAAAGCAGAGAGCAGGACTCTCAACATCTCCCTTAGTATCAAAGGCGTCATTATCTGATATCAATAAAGCATGGAAATCATAAAAATAACGGGTTCTATTATGACCTCTTATAAATTCGTAAGACTCTTACATCGTACAAAAAAATATTCTGCAAGGGCCCCGACACGATAATGGCCTCACTGATCTTGAAACGTCAATTGGGACTAGGGAGAAGATTTGATTATCATGGCTATAATATCATAATACCACTTTGTTCTCCCATCATCCAAGTACGAATTGAATTTTCTCAAACTCGGATATATTGGTGTTGTCAAAGAAGGAGAAGGTTGTCTTTCCTTTGTTCTCCCACGCTCGACGACCTTTCATTCTTGACAAACAAACATGATAAAAGATATTGACAAAGAACCAAAGTCCTTTTCGAAATCATCAGCATCGAAATCCTGACAATCAGACACATCTTAAGAATTTTGACAGTTTATCGAAGACACTAGCAACGCAATGTCTCAACCAGCTCCGATACTAAGCATCGAAAAGCACTTTCGTTATGGTATGAATGCTAAAGAAACGTTATTTAATGAATACTTCAAAGTATGGCAGACGAGAGAGCCGCAATGGAAAAATCGTCTTGGGGATGGGTGGAAAATATCAAAGACTTTGGGTGCGGGCGCCGGGGGTGGGGCTTCACTTGTGAGTAATATCTGTTCATGCCAGGATCAAATCCTGAAATTAGAAATGAATTGCAGACCAAAGTACTTGGCTGATGATTTCCTTTGATAGTGGGAGTGGCGTGGTGACCCAAAGGCAAAAAATGCGCCGAAGTTAAAGCAAGTGGTTGTCAAACTTGTGTACGATGGCTATGAGAAATACCCAGACTCCTATACTGGTCTGCGAGGCGAAGCGGCTTTCTTAGACCTGTTGAGAAAGATTCCAACGAAGCATATTGTTCATATGTACGGTCCCCCCAAAATGGATGACAGAGGACATGTAATGTATTTCCTCGAAATGTGCCCTGGGGGGGCTTTATCATCCTTACTGGACAAGCACATCGATCAAGGGCTGAAGTTTCCTGTCTCGGAGACTGATATGTGGTCGCTTTTTTATTGTTTGGCTCAAGCTGTAACAGTCTTAGATCGTGGAACGGAAGATCTCAGCAAGGAATTGTGGGATAAAGATGAGATTGGTCATTATGATATGATCACAAGCAATGGTAAATACTGCACTCGTCTTAGAGATATTGAACGCTAATGACAAATCATTTTCAAGTACTCATTGGATATTGCGATAAAGTACATAGGCGCTGCCCTGCCATAAAGGTATGTACAAGCATATTGTACAATAAAATAAAGCTGGATGCACTAACCAAAGTGATTATTGACAGATTGGAGATTTCGGAGATGCAATGGAAGTTAGAAGATTAGAGCTTCAAACCGATGACACTGCTAAGATAGATAGACAAGAGAGGGGTGCCATAGCATGTCGACCTCCTGTAAGGATTCTCAACATCGAGTTTTTGAAAGCAAAATGAATAGAATTAACACTTCAGATAGGAACAAAGAGATGTTGATGTTGATCATCCACGCCACGGAACTTGCTCTAATGTCTACATGGTTGGACTCATCATGCTAGGCCTACTGGACAGCCAAGTATCTGTTTTTATGCCCTCCCAAGGTTACACGGTGAATTATAATGAGAGGCTTAGAAAAGGTTTAAACATGGCATATTATCTTGATGATGAAAAGGATATCAAAAATGCGTATTCGCAGATGCTCAGAGCATTGATTATGGAATGTTGTATGAAAGAACCGCTGCTACGACCTAGAGCAGTTGAGCTGCAAGAAAGAACCGGAATGATGTTTCAGCTGGTCCAAAATGAGTTGATAGCGGATACTCTTGGAAATAATGCTTGTCCTGGTCTGGCGACAGAGAATGTTTTACTGGAGGACTTGGAACCACCTAAAGAATGGCTGATATAAGTATTCCTAATAACTGAAATTGGGGGCCTTCTTTTCCTTGTGTTCTATTGCTGCTATAATTTGAAATTTCCTGCATTTCTGAATTTTAAAACATAAGGAATGCGAACAACTTGTCAGTATTTGAATTTACCGTATCTAAATATAAGGCTTCATTGGTGCAAGCAAATCGTGATGTGAATGCATACTATAGCTTCCCACAGTTTAGATATGACCTCCAAGTCGTCGATAGAAAGTTCCTCGTGATTTTTGACAGCTCAAAATATACCCATGACCTATTCCACATATGGAAGCCGGCATTACTCAGTATAATTGAAATGAACTTTATTAAACTGCTCTTCTTGCACTTCTATAATTACTGTGATTATTATTCTGGCGAAGTCATCCATCTAGATTCTGCAATCTCGTAGTCGACTAGGTGTTGATAAAGTTTGGCGCCTGAGCCTGCGAACTATTTGATGCATGTGGCTCTGATACGATTAATACCAGGACCACATAGTGCATAGTATACAATCCGACTAAATATTATTGACAAACCACTTAATTATCTCCTCGAATGGCGTACTTTGACCGGGCCGAGAAATTAAAGACCAGAACTCACGGCTCATTGTAGAATTCATCGAAAGGATGCACATGTTTTATTCAAGCGTGTGTCTTGCCGTTGCGAGATGCAAGACTAATTTTCGATGGCTAAGTACAGTCTGCGAATCATAGCGAAAAGATATCGCAATGAGAGATGTAACTGTAGAGAGTAGCAAACTTTTTCATAACATTATATAAAATCATTGATCTAAATACAAATAAACAAACGATGCATAGTTGTTGATCTTACCTGCGTGATGTGGTGACTTCATTCTCGCTTACATCCCATCCTTAATTTGACGTTCTGTCATGCATTACCGAGCACCTCTACAGACATTTTAGAACTGACGGGATGAGATTTGTTTGGAAATGCTAGCCTGAAAAAAGCCATAAAAAATGTATGAGAAGACGGAGAAAAAGCTTGAAAATGAAATGCGAAGCATTTCTGCTCAAGAATGTTAATTAGATGATAGCTCCAAAATATATACAAGCCGTTAATGAACTTCAAGAACATGACGGCAGATTAGATGATAATGGTCTAGTATGAAACAAAACACCTTGATGCTACAAACTCACCACAATTACCTACACAGCCAACATAACTCTACGAAACTGAACGAAACCCATCCAGCACCTCAAATACCATCCCAAACCCCAATATCCATCGTTCCCAAAGCAAGACATGAAAACGAAATTATTCATCAAAAAAAAACCCAACCGAAACATTATAATCCTATCACCTTCGGCTACATTAATCTTCCTCGGGTAGGTAGCCAACATAACCTCGTTTCATCTCGAAAATTCACTTCAACTTCTCTTCTCTTCACTTCTAGATTGACTTCTATTCCGCTTTCCACTTCCTTCAGTTCCGCACATGATCGCCTGTAATAAAAAATAAATGTGGTAACACAAAAAAACGCACGCTAGGGTCGTCACAAGTCGCCGTATCAATTATACCCCAAATACTTGAGCCTGCCATCCCCCTCTCCAAAAGGCTCTTAACAAGAGCCTCTTGTAGCGCTCCCTGTGAATAATCCAGAAAATCTCAATTACAACAACTACTTCTAGATGTCAAAACATACATCTTCTTTTCAACCAAAACTTGATCTCTATCATCATCAATTCAAAAGATTACAGTATCTGAATCAAATTATTCAACTTTATTCTACAAAGAAGATGCCTCCAACGGTCTCGAAAAAGCGATCCGTCAGTACTTCCGCAGAGTCACGTCAGCCTAAACGCGTTCGTGCCAATCTCGCGTCTCCTACATCCACTACCTCGATTCCTGCAGAAAATGCGTCGAGCAAGACTGGAACCAATAACACCAACACGGGAACTACCAATCCAAAACCGAAGTTGAAGATTATACTCACGCTCAAGCAAGATGCAGAAGCAGCTAAAGTAGCTTCAAAAGCGACCCAGGAACGACCAATTGATCCTGCGGAAAAAGCAAGTCTGAAGAAATGTGTGCGAACCAGTGTTCTATCTCCAAAGCCTACCACAACTGGCTCTGTAGATGATGCGCCAATCAAGAAGAGGAAGAAAACAGAGGTCAAGGAGATCCCAGTAGTATCAAAAAAGCCTCTCAAACCGCCTGGAAACAGTCCTTCTGAGGAGGCAAAGAACAAAAGTTCACCTGTTAGTGTTGAGTCTGACAAGTCCAAAATCTCTGTCTGTGTGGACGATACACCAAGTAAGACTAAGCTAGAGACCAAGAGCAAGAAAAATGCAGTACCTACCGTGAGGAAAACCGTTACTATAAAGCCTAAATTGTCTAAATTGGCAGCACAACCAGCGCGATTGGAACCAACATCATCAGCACAAGATGCGCCCAGCAAATCTAGGTTCGCAGAAAAAGAAGTCGCTGCAATCCGCAAACGATCAAACGATATAGATGAGGCAATGATCAAGAACAAGACCAAGGCGAACGCAACCGCTACCACAACCGCTACCGCAAACACAATACCTCACACAAACCAATTTGTCTCAATCAACACTCCGCCTCCAAAGCCGAGAGCACGAAAGCCTCTCAGAGAGCTCGAAGATGCAGGAAACAGCGCCGTTGATGGTCAAATACAACCAAACAATGGAGACGAAGAGCTTGAATCAGAAGGTATTACCCAGGAATTAGATCCCACGTATAACACACTACCAAAATCACCACCTCGAGATCCTGCCAAGTCGTTTGGTCCCAAAGAGAAGAAAGCGATTACCGTTTGGATGCGAGTCAACAATGCAGCTGGAACACGAGGCAACCTTGCCGCTTTCCAAGAGCTCTTATACTCTCTAGGCTGTCTAGACCCAAGTTTCGACAAAGAGATCTTGGCGAATTTTTACCAGCGAACTGAGCGATACATTGTAAGAATCAAAAAATCATTGAAGGAATGCGGTGCGGTTTTGTTTCTGGGAGATGATAAGCTAGAAATGGAACCGATCTTCGCGGATTGGACAGTGGTTTGGTTAGAAGAGGATTGGGATGGGGCTGTTGATACGAGAGTATACTATACTGACAACTATCTTGAGAAATACTCACCTGCTCTTGGAGGAGAGGAGGTTGTGGCGGTAGAGCGACCGGTCGACGAGCCATTTGAAGAGGAAGCGAAGATTCTTTATTTGGAGGATCCTGACGAAGTCGTTGCCAAAATCACCACCACTAACACTAGTAAATTCAAAGTCCCAGTGTGTGATTCTAACCCTTACGGAATGGCGGATTGGAAATAAAGTAGTGGAGACTCGAGCAATGTGGATGAGGGAGGGCTTTCCGAATTGTTTCGGCATTTGTTTTGCAGAAGTTGGTATGATTGTGAGAGATATGGGACAATTGTGTAGACTAAATTCCATTTGAGAGTAATAATTTCCTACCAATACATGATTTGTGCTTTATGTGAGCTTTATTGAATCCGCCGTGGTGCTCGATGTTTCAAGATATAGCCGGTGAATCATCGAAGATGCCGCGTCATTACTTGAGGACTTCGAAAAACGGGTCATTTGAATCCACAAATCGAGAACATGAATATGCCATGCCGCATCCTGACATCTATCATTTTGTGATACTACTGAAGTACCATTGTATATTGCAGTGCTGATTTGGTGAAATATGCATGCGAAATGCCGTGCTATTCATTCGAGCAAGTGTGAGAACAAATTCAAGCTTCGGCATGGTTATCCTCTTCCTTTGGAGCTTGCAAACTCAGCACATTTTATTCCATAAACTGTGACACTTGTTATCGGAGAGAAGAATTATTACATGCTTACAGGATTCAGCCAAACTCCAACCCCAGATCACGTCTCAAGTCGCTTGGTCGTATCGTACAATTCGTTAATGCCTAGGCCACCTCTATATAATTTTCTCGGCCTCTTCGACTAAATCCTCGACCTTGAAAGCCGGATCACCTCGTCCAAACATCTCTAATAGTCGACGTCTATCACTCTTTTCCCCAACAGGACCATAAAACTTCTGCAAACACATAATCAACCATTTCGCTTCATCCACGCTCACACCTCTTCCTTCAACAACCTGCCCCTGTAACAACACCAAGCCTTTCTCTTTCTCTAACTCTAAATGATGTGTGATTGTAGTATGCGGTTGACTGTATTCTCCTCTCAATTTGTATTCCGCAAGATGTGTGAACAGGACAGTGACGGTATTCTCAGCCGGGAAAGTCCATTGTAAGAAATGGATTTCGGCACCTTGTCCCTCCTTTGGAAGTGGGAGAATGAAGTGTGGGAATTTCTTTGCGGTCTTCTCAATCGTTTTATATATATCTAGGGGTATGACTGCGCACAATGATCTGGCATCGCTGGCATGTCGGTATCGCCAGAGTGCTTCAATCTTTTCTGGTGGAAATGCGCGGACTTTCTTAAGATCAAGGAATGAGGATAAAGTCTTCAATCCAGGAGTTGAAGAGGGCGCATTCTCGGCTGGAGTTTGAGGCGGTGGTGGAGGTGCAGGGAAAGGTGACGAAGTGGTCGGGGATGGTGGTGGGGTGGGAGGGGCATTCGTTGGAGTAGGAATAGCAACAGTGGCTTTCTTTTTCAGCTCTTCGATTTTGGATTTGTAGGCTTCTTTCAGTTCATTGGCGTCTCGCAGACCTTCCCTATGAATATCATAAGCAACAGGCATAGCATCTACTGATTTTTACCTCTTACTCTTTTGCTTTCTGTTCCAGCTTCTCCTTGTACTTTTCCAGCACTCTGTCTGATTGCTGAGTGGCCAAGAACCGGACATCATGAACTTGTGCCCATCTTTTTTGCGAAGCTCGCAGATAAGGGGGCGCACCCGAGATGATGCGACGGATCGCTGGAGAACGAATAATTGCCATTTTTGTGTCGAGTAACAATTTATATATTGATCAATTTCACAAGTTATAAGCCTCACAAAATATCAATTGTGGTTGGTAAAGATAAATTATGACGCGGCCGCACCGCCGAGATTCTGATTTACTGCCCGACCTCGAGCCGACCCCGGATTTCGGGATGTCTCATATTATTAAATCCCGATGTGAAAAACAAAAAGAAATCATAAAAAGCAAATCAAATTTCTCGAGATAGATATTTGGATCATGCAATATCTCCGACAGAGGAAAAGTCTAAAAGTTTCAATATTTACATGCATTTGGTCCCACTCTACAACTTCGCCTTTTCCCCTTCCTTCAACACTTGATCCTTCAAGAGTCTCCTCAAAATCTTTCCACTGGGACTCTTGGGAATCACATCCACAAATTTAACTCCGCCTCTTAACCTCTTATGACTTGCGACCTTCGCTTGCAACCATGCCATTATCTTCTTTTCTTCTTCTTTATCGCCCGCGACTCCTTTCTTTGGAACAACATAAGCTCTTGGTACTTCTGTTGCTTGCTCTTCGTTGTAGATACCAATAACTGCAACATCGTCTATATCTTCGTGAGAGATGAGGAGACCTTCTAACTCTGCCGGTGGTACTTGGAACCCTTTGTACTTGATCAATTCCTTGACTCGATCAGTGATATAAAAATTGCCATCTTTGTCCTGATGTCCCACATCTCCAGTTTTGAAATATCCATCCTCTGTCAACGCGTTCTTGGTGCCCTCGGGATTATTTAGATAACCTTTGAAAACATTAGGCCCCTTAATCCAGAGCTCACCAGTCTGTCCTGCCGGAACCTCTTTTTCTTCGGCGTTCATATACTTTGCTACTTGGTTTGCTAGTAGACGTCCGACAGAACCTGGATATTTGTCCCAATCTTCCCAAGGCTGAACATGAGTGGTAGGACTTGTTTCGCTAAGACCATAACCTTGCTTGATTGGTATCTTGAGACGAGCATATACAGCATCAACAAGTTCTCGTGTCAATGGCGCCGCACCTGAGCTCATCATCCTAACAGTGGATAGATCATATTTAGAAACTACTGGGCTCTTTCCAAGCATGAGAACAATCGGGGGAACCACGTAAGCAAACGTAATTCCAAAGTTCTGTATCGTTTGACAAAATTTATCCAACTCAAACTTCTCCATCACAATGCATTCCAACCCCATATAGAGAGAAAAGTGAATAATGCATGTCAAGCCCTGAAGGTAGTTAGCAAAACCGGTAACCTTGCAGTAGCAAAGTCACTTACATAGATGTGAAAAAAGGGGAGAACGGCCATAAGTTTGTCGCCTTTGCCATCCTTTCCACCTTTCCAACTTAGATTGCCCTTCTCAGCTGCGTTTGCCATGGAGGTATTCGCAACAATGTTTCCGTGCGTAAGCATAACTCCTTTCGGGTGACCAGTCGTGCCACTACTGTAAACCAAAAATGCTAAATCCTCTGGTTTACTTTTTGTCCTCCTATATCTTGATGTGCCAGCCAAATTTCGCACATTCGTAAAGTGCTTAAATCGGTGCGTCTCATCCCTTCCATCACCCACCAAAATAATCCTATCTTCGGGTATACCAGCATTTTTAGCTGCTGCTTGTGCTTCTTTCAGGAAAGGCTTCTGTGTAACAAGCCCTTTTGCCCCGGAATCCTTCAATTGAAAAGTCAATTCATCAACAGTGTATCCAGGATTCGCAGGAGAGACTATTCCGCCGGCCCAATGGGTTCCCCATAGGATAGCAGGAGTGTCGATACAATTTGGTGTGTAAAGTGCAAGTACATCGCCCTTCTTCCATTCCCAAATGGCTTTCAGACCTTTTCCAAACTCTATCGCAGTATCTCGCAGTTGCTTGTAGTTGTATGACCGTGACGTCTCGGCATCCGTGTAAATTGCTGGAAAAGCAGACAGTCAGTTATTGATCTTTGAATGCTCATTTAATAGAAATGACAATCAATACTGCAGAAATTAATCGGTACCTTTATCATCTGGATATTCTCTATCTTTTCGTTCGAAAAGAAACTCCCATAGATCCACCTGTGGGATATCTAATAGGGGATATGTCGATGCAGTGGGCATATTTTCCTTGTATTTGTATAATCGATATATCGGCAGTTTGCCAATTGTAAGAAAGAAGAAAGGAATAAACTATTATAGAGGTATCTATTGAACAAAATGGTATGTAGAAATCAAAAAGCACAGCGGAGGAAAGTAAGAGAAAGTCACCTACCTAAATACGTTACTGATCAATAATATGGTTGGCTGGAGATATGCGGTGTCAGGATTGGCTTATGGAGAGGGGACCTCAGAACTTTCTGCAAAGCCGAAACACCGAGGTAACATTGACACTCAGACACTTTACCCCAGATCTTGGCTTGTCTCAAGCTCGGTTAGAGTCACGAGTTTTCGGATATCATCGACTTATTGTTACTTAAGCAGCTCACCACTGTCCTTAATCCGATTACTAAACATGACCTCTGATCTTTAAACATGATCTCGGAACTGAAAAGGCCTACATCGTATTTGACTTTCTCATCTATATCATCACTATGATACTCGTATCCATATATTAATTCTTAGTTCAATCGTCGCTGTTCGACGAGTATAGCGACTTTTATAGTAGATTTCTATAAAGGTTCTATATTAAAGGAGCTAACGTTTATAATATATATGGTTATAAAGACTAGTAAATTTCAACGATTAATTAGATTTAATTAATATTAATATTTCATCACTAATATCAATATACTAAATGTCTAACAGATCTTCAAGCTTTCAATGTTATATAATTAGTATATTCAATCTCTCAAGGTTTATTGAAGTAACCCCTATACTAATCTTAGAATTCGAGAGTCTCTTTAAGAGTTCATCTTATATACTAGGTGTAAATAAAAGCGAGCGGTGCGGCTTAACTGATCACTAATTGATTATATTATTGAAATCTTCATTTCGAGAAATTAATTGCCGGAACACAATTTGGTGTTTGATATAAGCGAGTATGCTCTACTCTATTCCAGTCATTAAAAAATGCCCACACCTGACACCTGGGTATGCTAGAGTGTCTCTTGAAGACACTTGCCCACTAGATTACCCCTATACAGAGCTTCATAAAGGTTTACAGTCCGAGCCTCTCAAGAGACAAGGAAACCTCAGAGTGGTGTCAAACATCCGCAGATTCGAATTGTTCCAGAAAGCATCCGGAAAACCTTCTATCATATATTGAATGTTACTCTGCGCTTTTATTTCAACGTTTTCCTTTTTGAATGTCCTAGCAGTATGACAATAGCAGAGGAATAAGTACTAAGCTTGTATTATCCTAGGTAGAGGGTTCTGGATCCGACAAATGAAGAAAGTCTTTGAAAGATGATGCCAAATTATCGAATCGGATCTATTCACACATATATTACTCGACAACCTGGGAAGCGGTGATCGAGCTTCTGCACAGCATACTTTTTATTATATGAAGACATTTAGATGTAGCAAGACTTATGGTGAAAATCAAAGGAGTTCGATTGAACTACTCAAAAAAAAAAGTCGAATGGAGACGTCTTTTCTGCATAAAAATCATCGATCATTGAAGCTAGTGATCTCTTAATATCTACTTCTTCACAAGCCCAACCCATCCGCGCATGTCCTCAGGCTGGCCACAGAAATATGCCAAAACGCACATTCAACGTATACGCATCGTTTGAAAGATTGTTGAATAGCAAATGTCGGTCATCGAGGAAAAAAAGGTCGAAATACATCTCGTGCCGAAACCTCGGGGCTGCCTAGTGGTACTTTGCTTAGTCGGTATTATGCATTGAAAAGAATGGGCAACTTAATCTTACCTACTGTATTATATTTGCTCTTGCCTCCAAGGCTTGTACACAAAAAGCTGATTCAACAGTTGCTCACGTCGGTCAAATTTATCCTTGAGCTTCAGAACTTTGACCTCCAAGTCATTCTTCTCCTTTTGTGCCTGCGCCTTCCAATCTAGCATCTCAGTTTGATAATCGAGTCGCTCTCGGGTGAGCTTCTCATCCACCTTTCCCTCGAGATCATCCACCTTCATCTCCATCTTGTTCATGTTGAACATCTTGATCTCCATGTCCTTCATCTGAATTTTCAAATCAATTTCGTCCACTTTCTGAACAGTCTTCTTCAATATTATCTGCAATCGAGCCTGCAGAATTAATAAACTCATGGTATAAACAGAATAAAAAAACCAGTAGATGATGAACAAACCCCCAAAGAACAGTGCAAGAAGCCAAATTGGTGAGAAGAAAAAATGGAACACATTCTTTTCCACCTTCAAAATGGATTCTATTCCCAGAATGACACACAGTCTCAGGACTGAAGACCTTGGTAAGCAGACCCGTGAAAGAGATGTTCGAAGCCATTTGTTGAGTTGTCAAGTTCGTTGAGACGTTGAGACGTTGTCAAAAGTCGATGCAGTTATCTTCGTGACGTTGATGAGTTTTATCTGATCCATGTTGCTCCTGATGTTGCGTTAGGAGTTTCTGCGATTTGATTGTTCTTGTTGCAGATATTGTGGGCTTACTTATGTAAAGACTTTGAGGCCACAGTTCACAAGGAGATCTTAAAACATGTCAGCCGAGTGAGCTGTAAGATCTACGGTTCATTGAATGCCATTGAATTGTTATTCACTGTACTGATTGAATTCAGATTATTCCATCCAAGTCTGTGAGCACGTATGGTTGACTATTAGCTTCATGAGAGTTCTTGAAGAGTCATATCATGCATGGTCTTGAACCATACCACTCTGACCCATCTAAGAACTTCAAGTCAAAAGGCGTTGCATTCGAATTCTCACATTTATCAGCATTTTACCACTTACTATCTTTTTGCAACTGTTCTCACTAAGTACTTCAATCTGGCTACCGTACGATCACAAGCACAAAAGCAAGAGGTAAAAAAGCAAATGAAAGAGTCCCCCATGATGTTTTCAAGTTCTCAAAACCAAATTTAGATAAAGCTAAAGATTTTGAATGAAACAATGACGAATTGGCATAGCAGCCCACGCGAGCTCAAATATATCCAACCTCCAAGTCGATTCTGACGGCTAGTCAGTCGATGTCATAGCGAGATAAAAAAAATCAAAAATGTTGTACTTTTGAGTTTCCCATGTTCGTAATTCCAGCTTCATTTCTTTCCTCTAGCGCCTGTACCATCCATCAGACCTCCAAGTTTGCGTTCGCCCCCATGTTGTACCTCCCTGGAAGTAAAGCTTCCATCTTTGTCTCCATCTCTTGATCCTCCGAATTCGTGTGAGTCTTCCCTAACCCTAGCACTTTCACTGGTTCATTCTCAACGTTGTCCTTCCTCCAACCATACCAGTATACATTGACACCGTTATAAAGAACCATCATGCCAGACAATACTCTCTGTTCCGGCGTCTGTGAATCGATAAATTTCAATGTGGAGTCGATTGTGAAAAGAATGTGTCGGAGGAATTTGGTCGAATATTGCTCGTTGTCTGGATTCGCGGGATCCGTCGAGCTGTATGCTGGATTTGTGAACTCCATGTATACATAGAGAAAGAGAGAGCAAAGGTTGACAGCGGGATACAGCACCGGAGAATTTAGGTCGAGAAGGAACACAAATATGGAAAAGAAGATCTTGAGAGAAAGTTTTATCGGATGAGAAGAGTTCGTTTCGACTATCAGCCCAGTCTGGTTATGGTCTGAGGAATTTGAAAAATCCATGGTAACTGGATGATGCAGTGAATCGCTGCGAGAAATGATATCCAGAAGTAGCGTATTGTAGTATAGCCGTTCATAGCACTATCGAGGAGTTTGTTGTGATATTGCCCGTAGCTAAGTTGGATTCTTTCGGAAATTTGATGGTTTTCGGGTTGTGACGATATTGCAAACCCGTTGCAAGGGCTTTTATTACATTTGATATAATTCCATAGAGTCCCGTGACCAAATTCGTGCGGCAGAAACACATGGAATTCACTAACAGTACAACCAATCGTCGCTTGAGTATTGATCATTAGAGGGCTCTTCATTTCCAGATCTTTCGAGCTTTGTTCAATTCGCAGAACTCATTAGCAGCAGAGCGAACTACGCCGAATTCTCCATGTGTCCACGGGTAAATACATAGAACTTTCGAAAGACCCAATGTAGCCGGAACTGGCTGCCATTCACGTAGTTTTGAGACAACTCAAGTCTAAACCTGTAAAATTTACAATATGACTGTACCGCAACCGACAACGAGTGAACTATCACTCCAAAGAGATTGCGCATACGCTCTTGACTTTCAGCCTACAGTACCACCGGTGTACTACTCTCAAACTTTTGAGTCTGTATAAGCACAGGATTTTCTCCTCCTCTCCATCCGAAAATCATGATCAAACTTGCCAATGTTGTCTCTATGACAATATGTGATTACTTCCAGAACTACCACGGTGAACCAGGCACCTAGGTATTTATAGTAAGCTCGAAGTCCCAGAAATCTATACTGATGAGAAGCATACGCTAGCTGTGTACCACACGCGTATTCAAAGTTATTGCGACAAATAGTCTCAAGAATATCATCTCAATGGCGATAAGACGATACCATTCAAAAACTTAGATAATTGATTGTAATTTCATGTATGCGAGTAATTCTACTCCCGAGAAATCGTTCTTCCTGAAGTTCTTACCCCTCGCTTAACCCCTCGCGAATAGGGTTCTACTACCTGATAGTACACAGAATGACGAAAGTAAAGAAATCCTCTTGAAAAAACGACGCGATGACCTCATATTACATATCGACAGTATATCTCCCCCAAAACAACCTATCATACCACATACCAACATCACGCATTCGAACAATTCCAAATCCACTTCTTCGGGAACAGCATCCGCAAACCCTTCAACAATCGTCCAGAATGCTTCAACTTATCATAGCAATGCATTTAGACACAGCTTCCAATTTTGCGAGTAAGAGCATGAAATTTTTTAAATGGCTCATATCAGCACTAGTGGAAGGTATTTTAGCGAGTACGAGGAAGATCAACGGAGGTGACCATTTAGAGAATACTACTCCATCGTGCAGTGCAAATATCCATTTCATACTATTTCTAGCAATTTATTCATGATTCAATACCATATCTATATCCGTTTTCCTATTCAATTGATCAATGTGATTAAATATCGTTTCTAGTTGTCGATATATATATCCATCCGAAAGCTTATTTAAGAAAAATTCAAACTAGCATCAAGCCCCTTTACGGCCGGCAGGATCTCTGATCGGTAATCCCTACATTGTGTAAAAAAATGATAGCCGTATAATTTGATTCTCCGGCCGAAGAAGTGGAACTTTTTATCACCAATACGACAAGCTAGAAAAGTGGATCAAATCCAGCAGTAATGCCCGTAATGTCAGGACATGTGAAGAAAAATGCGAGCGTTTCGAAAAACACTGATATGTTGCAAGGATCACATAACTAAGCATCTCGGCGAACTGCCTATCTTGGCAGGTGTGGAGATTTTTGCGGCTCTTACGTTCCGCACCAAAAGTCAGCAACACAGTCAGATTTTTGAAACTGTTGGTTCTCACGATGTAGTATTATCTGCGCAGTATATCAAGAGATTGGATGGCCCATCAGTGAGAAGATTGATAATCATCAATGATAACCACCACTTACGACCCAAATTGTCGGGTGTAAGCTAGATTAGCTAATGTTCTTCTCACATCGTATATAGGCAGACCATGACTGCCTCTATAGACTTGGAGCATCCAATGCGCTTCCTTCTCTTCCGTTTGACCTCAAAATGAACAAAATCCACCAGCTCTAACAGAGTCGAAAACGCCCATTAAAAAGTGTCTACCCGCATCTCCTGTAGCCATCACATTATTCAACAATGGCTCTTCGCTACCCAATGCGCTCACGAAGATACAAGTTTCTCAAAGTCATAATATGTCTCATGCTCACATTCCTCCTCGCAACTAGAATCCCTCTTCCCAATTTCCCAAAACGCCGTTTCGATACCTGGGCCTGGGATCGGAGCTGTCACAAACTATCCCCTTTCAGCAAAACATGTACGGCCTCGCGGGCCTCCGTCGCATCAGATGTGCAGATTGTGATTGAAACCGGCGGCTCGGAACCCCAAAGTAGACTTCAGTACCAACTTGCAACTATGATGTCTGAGGTCCCTCGTCAGAACATTTTGATCTTTTCGGATTTGGAAGAAGAAGTTGGTTCTTTCCATGTCCATGACGCATTAGCGGATATCTCGATACGCGAACGAAAGGATTACCCTGAATTTGCTTTCTATGATGAATTGCAGAGATATCAACAGCTGGGGAAAGATACTCGGGAGCTCAAAGGTGGATGGAAACTGGCTAAGTACAAGAACATGGCTATAAAGCGAAAGATTTGGAGAATGTTGGGAGAGACTAGTAGCGCGCTTCCTAGAAAAAAATGGTATGTATTCATCGACACAGACACTTTTGTCGAATGGGATAATCTCCTTGTCTTATTGGAGCACTTAGACCCCCAAAAGAAACTATACATAGGAAGTCCTGTCTGGGCTGATCCTAAAGCACCATTTGCTCATGGCGGTAGTGCATATGCTCTCTCATATAGTGCCCTGGAATCACTAAACATGCATGGTCTGGATGGATATAGAGAACCAATGTATAGCCAATTCGGCGTGAACACAACATCCTTGTGCTGTGGTGACGAGGCTCTTGCTAAAGCACTAAAGGAGATAGGTATCAGACTTAAAGGCTATTGGCCAATGTTTAATGGAGAGGTACCATCAACTCTTGGTTTTGGAAGCGAAATCTGGTGCGAGCCTGTACTGTCGTTACATCACCTCGCTGGGACAGACATGGAAGACTTGTGGTTATGGATCGAAAATTGGAAAGCCCGCACAATGAGCATGGTATATAAACTTTTATTTATCCCCTTATATCCCAAACAAGTAATGAAAATAGAACACATTATGAACGCGGCGGAAATTCCTCAATTATCCTTGGAATGCCTTTCAAAAACATATTCCCAACATCTCACTTGACGTCAAAACCTTACTAAATATATCTACATAGCAACCATTCCTCTTCAAAGACCTATTTGAATACATCGCTCCCCAATTAGTCCCTCAAATAAACGACTGGGAAAACACAGACGAAGGCTGGAAAATATATCACAACAAAGGCATTCCAGTATCCTTCTCACAATGTAAAGCAGCATGTATCGCAGACAAGCTATGTTTCCAATTCGTTTCTCACGGCGATACCTGCGCATTATCCCACACAATCCGAATTGGCGGGAAACGATTACCCAAGAACGAAGATGATCAGAGATATATCTCAGGATGGAATTTGGAGAGAATAAGGGAATGGACCTCGAAAACGAAGTGTACTAGTGCGCATTGGTTACACTCGAATCCTTGAGTGAAAATTGGAAGTATGGTTAGAAAGAGCAATGAACAAGGACGTTTGATATTTCAGGTTCCAAGAGGCGTGTGCAACATACACCTCCTCTATCCTTTATAATCTAAAAATGGGAAGGATCGTCAAGGGATGAAACTAGGCAGCTTAAGAGGAAAAGGGAAGCTTCAAGAAGAAACATCTAAAAGAAGTCGAGAAGGACTGGAGGGAGAGAGAAAGAGACCAGGAATCCACTAAAGCATGAGGTGATCATCTCAAACGGGAGTTATTAAACTATACAGTATGTGCGGATGAAACAAGAATCATCTAAATTACATTACAAAACTGACAACAAATCGAAAGAACTAGTCAACTCCACAGGAGATAATAAGAAGCTCAAGAACTTGGTATAAGAGGGAAGCAGAAAACGGGTGGAGATAGTATACACCAATCCCATACTCAAATCTCAAATCGACAGCTACTGTTCCATTGTTACCCCAATCAGCACATCCTCTCAAATTCTACGACCTCAGTCTTACTCTCCACAACTACCCCAAGGGCCTTTCTCTAACTTACACCATGACTTTTATCCCTCTATATTTCTCATCCTCAATGATACTCTTCACCTCTTCATCCCTTTCTCTCATCCATTATTCATTTCCTCTTTGCTCTCCCGGGGTGATATAAAATGGCCATCTATTGAAACCACATCTTCAATTCACTTCACAGCATAATAACGAAACAAAGCTGGCTTTTCCAAACAACGCTTTATTATAAAAATTGAAATGTCCCCAGAGACAATCGCTCAATATCCTGTGATTGATATGACTATAGCTCTCTCCCAATTGATTATTCATATATTTCCAGCTCAAATTTACATCCTTATCCACACCTCTTACCTTAGCTTCATCTCTTTACTCCACTCACATCTCGCACTTATTCTCACCCTCAATCCTGCCCTCCCTATTCCCCTATCGATCCTCGACTTCCAATCTCCCGCACACGACCCATCACCAATTCTCCTTATTCCATGCATCCATCGAACCTCGGCCGTATCATCCTCAAAATCCCCTCTCCAACGAATGCTCCTTCCAATGCCCAATATGCAAGCCCCTGACCATCATCTTTGTTAATATCGATCATCCTCCTCCAAACTAGTTGTCGGCAACCATACATCGAAACATCCACCAGTAAACTCCAAGGAAAGTCGCATTTCTCAAGTCATGTCGCACACCCCACACCTCCATCAGCAACCATCAAACCCCAAACTTTACAGATCATCACCACAAACAACATAATCTCACACGAATCACCTCAGCCCGCATCAAATCGCTTCACTTCACTTCACAAAACAAAACAAACCACATCAACGCACTCATCCCAATCAAACTCAGACAATAAACTCCATTTCCAAACTACTAAAACCTCCGTTCTCTGAGCCCCCAAGAATCCCCCTTTCCCAAGAAAACCCCGTCCCAAACCCAGACATACAGATCTCAAAATTCATCCAGAAAAGGCCTTATTCCAAATTACTAATCGTAACCCGTTACTCCCAGATCCCAAGGAAATCCCCGAAAGATGTCGATTCTCATATTCTCTGATACTAACCAGATTTCAACTTCATCTCGAAATCTCGTTTTTTATCCAAAAGTTTTTTTTTCCACCCATTCATCCATCTACACTTGAGTCGAGTCCGGCATATTTCGACAAAGTCGAAAAAGGGGCCTTCATTCCCACACCCCCATCCCCATCCCCATCCCCATCCCCATCCCCATCTTCTTCTTTTTATTCATAGTCACCGGCAAGGGTAAAAAGAAGAAGCAAGAAAAAACTTGCAATGAGCAGATTGGCCAGGAGAATGTGTACTCGTCAGCACAGCACTCATCCAGTTCATCCTGAAATAGAAACCGAAGAAGCTAGCCTGCTTCTTCCCGGCCCCATTTCAAGAGAAACTGCCCAATCTGCAAAACGTCTCTCCATCCCTTAAGCCCCCAAGCAAAGTCACACCACCTGAAGATAGTGAGTGCAGAACGTCCAGGAAAATCTGCACGCTCGTTCGTCTTGAGATAGAAGCAAACTAGAAGCAGTCAGATTACCTCTAGCCACCCCTATTTCAAGAGACTCTGATCGATTTGAAAAATGCCTCTGTATCCCTAAGACCATCACAGCCACACCACCTGACGATAGTGACTGTAGATTAAACAGAGAGATAGATTGGCCGGCACAGCAGTATTTTGAATCTGCCCTCCCGCCCCCTCGCCTCCTCTTTCCACTCCTCAATGGCCTCATTGAGTTCTTTTTTATTTATTTCTTATTTTACCATTTTTTTCTTAACGCCTCGTGGCGTATATAATTTTAGGCGTTTGAAGTTTTTTTGTTGCTTTGTTAATGTATATTTTCGTGGAAAACATTATAGAAGACAAGAAATCAAAAACACACGCGACCCTCCCCTCCCCCAACCAAAGTCACATTCCTTCGCCCTGCGCGATCGTGACTATCATCAAGAACATAGCACCAGTCCTTAAAGGATTTCTACAAGTTGTCTATTGTGATACATAACATCTAGTGACATTCTTCCCGTCTGAGTTCATCCTCTAGATGACCGGGAAATCGGTCAGAACCAATTTCTCGCCCATATAAAGTATGAACTACAGCTGATTAGTGAAAGGTCATCACCCAACAGACAAACTATTCGCGGAAATTTAAGACATTTCTGTCAACCTTTATACTGGCGTCGTTTGTTCCCGACAATAGGTAATGATGGGTTCGCATTCACCATCACAGCACCGGTATCTGGTGCATTCAAAAGTGCGACTTTCACAACCCCTCCCCCTTACGAAGCACCAATGAATCCTTTGGTTGCGCCAATGAATATGCAAATACATGGATATGCAGTGGTGAAGCTCGAAAAATTTGACTAATCCGTGGCAAGACGTAACCATACCACTTCACCGGTGTTACCCCCCTATAAGTAGTGTTGCTGCGGCGGAAGAAAGTGTGTTATACTGATGCGAATTCAGGCAACCCAATTCTAACCCGGTAACTGAATCTTCTGGGGCCTAGTCCCCAACGCTGGCTCCGGAGCAAAGTCGACTCACCATCTTAGTGAGTCGCTTACTATCACGTTTGTCTCCTTCAGAAAAGATTCCACAACTTAAGGTTACAGGCTCTGTCGTTCAACGGGGTCCATCACAGACTCTATCGTTCGTCAGCCCCGTCAGGCTATTCAGACAGACTCTGAATGCCCTGTTATACTACTATTCTCATGTATTGTACAATTCGAATGACTTGGGCCTTTTAAAGTCATACCCAGGACAAAATAACATAGCATAAATCGCAAATAACGTATGCCTTTTGACGTCATGCCCAGCACAAACTTAAATGACACACTTCGCGACCTTCAAAAAAGTAGGGTCTGGAAAGCTTGGGCTCTCGTTCTCATAAATGAAGTCGTAGGCTGAAAGAAGGCAGCGAGGTTTTGTGAAGGTGTGGGTATTACTCATTTGAAGTGGCCTTTTAATATAATCCAAATCTTCATGCTCAATCGTTGAGTTTTTCAGAATTTAGCCAAAGAATTCTCCGCCTACCAACGTCTCCCATGGTTTCCCAGATTCCCAGACCTGCTCCATCAATCTTCGCGCTTTATGTGCTTGTGTCATTCCGTACCTCTCAACCCTGTTCATTCGCTCGAGAATGTCCGATCTTTGTTTCTCATCCCATATATCACATCCAGCTGTGAACATGGGAAATAACAAGCATGCTTCGGCACTACTTCCTTTCCTAATTTTGTTGAAGGAGCCAAGTATCTCACCGACGGCGTTCTGAACATCCTCATGAGCTGAGGGCTTTCCTAGTATCCTGCGGTGGAGATGAACTAGCCCAGCAGAATGAAAAGCTTCATTGGTTGCAGCGACCTCAAGACTATCCCAACCATATTCTGCTTCGGACTTAGATTGCATGTGAGTGCAAGGTTTCGCTGGGTGACGCCGCGACTCGATGAGATCTGCTTCTAATTTGTGTGCGCGGGTCACAACTTCATCGGACGGTTGCCAATCTTGTTTGATCGTTGAATCAGGATTGATGCGACGCTCGTCACATTGACGGGCAAGATTAGCAACTTTGGCAAGTATTCGGATGCAATGACTAGTGAAACCTAGAATGCAGTCAATCTGGTAACCATCCTCTTCATCTTCTGCTTCATAATCCAACATCCAAGCGGACGAAAGGTTCTGTCCTCCACTCATACTGCCAAGGACATCCAAATATGCAAACCAACTCCATAGGAAAGACGAGACTTTATCTTTCCGGGATATACTTTGCATACGGTGGGCTCCACCCCTGGCAACAAGCATTTGTCTTGCGAACTCGAGGTGTTTCTGCCATGGAACGGCAACTCCAAAGACCTTTGGAGATATTATCTCCAAAGATGCGAGCATGATTACCGTGGCAAGGTTAACATTCGACGTGATCTTATTTGGATCATCGAGTGCGTGCCTAAGATTAGGAAAGATGTCTTTGACCCATAGAGCTATACGAGTAGCAGGTTCTGGTTGTCGTAGGAGTCTGGCCCGATGTGTGGCAGAGTACGCAAGTAGAAGATGTAACAAATCATCATCTCGAACCGCCATCTGCGGCAGAATACTTCGGAATGGATTAGAAGAACAATTGTGTGGTATCAGACAGCCTGCTGTATGATCTAGAAAATGATGCTAGAACAGTTTAGTTGTGCATCTCAAAGTCAGTTCGCGAAAAGAAGGCTTACAAAATACTGTCATTCAGTTAGCGGTGAAATAAGATTGCTAGTGGGAATACTCACAAGTAGATTCATAGGATTTTCCAGTAATTTCGCAGGCAGTGGTTGAAGTACACGAGGTATACATATCGAAACCGGTTTGTCGTAATACCCAACTTCAAGAGCTGTCTCATTGATTTCCATACCGAAGCCAAATTCCATTGGCGATAACTCCCCTCCATTATCCAAATCAGGGTCCTGGTGAATTCCCAATAGCTTGGGAGATGATTCTGATATTGCATTGATGTCATCATTCTTACCAATGTCCAAGTCCATCAATCCTCGATCAATCCCCCATGTTTCTGTATCCTGGTATACATCATGCATGTACGGTGTCCAATCCTGACTTTGGTAATCCCACTCTCTGCCATTGCTGGGTTGCTCAGAGGATGTTCCATCAAGCGGTCCCGACAACAGTGAATTTACCGAGAGTCTGCGTGAGAATTCACGACTTGGTTTAGCTTTGGTCTTATCAATATATACCCCGCGTATTGATTCGGATTCTACCTGGGATGTATGGATGTTTGTATTTCGAGAGTCGTAGTTGGGGTCCGAATTAGACACTAAAGGAGGAAGCGTTCGTGCACTATGAAGTGAGCCTTCGTATCGCGTGCGTTTAGCAGGTCGATCTGCTATAGAGCTTTCAGTCGCTGGCGTTCCATGACCACTTCCGAGATATGGAGGAGTTGACAATGGACTTTCGGTACTTGGGAGTGCGCTTCTGTTTGAAATTGGACTTCCAGATTCATCCGCAACTTGAAGGTGTCCAAATATCGATAAGCCAGGTGACTGGGCTGAGAGTGGAGTGATAGGGGCACTGGATTGATATCGTTCGAAGCTTTGAGGATAGGGTTGGCTTTGGCGACCATAATACTTGGGCAATGTATCTTGGAAAGTTACAATGGGTGGATATGCAGGTCTAGTCAAGGCAGGATCGATCATCGATGTATCGGCCATACGTTCCACATATGCGCCGCCGTCGCGACTTGGATGCTCATCATGATGCGCAGATACTGCGGGGGAAGAGCGGAAGCTTGTAAATGACCCCGAAGCCGAAGGGTTATTACTTGCATTTTGAGTTGTTTGGTTCCAGGACAAGAAATTACTCTGCCCAGTGGTAATGATATCACTTTGAGCCCTTTTCTTGCCTCGGCCCTCCCAATTCAATCGTATGCTATAGTCGCAGATTTCGTTCAGTTTCGAACAATTCACACATGTTGGACGAGTTTCGTCGCATTTGACTTTGCGAGCTTTGCAGGGCCTATGAGTGATATATATATTCAGTTCCAAAATCTATGAATCATCATTACCATTAGCGTACCAACATCCATTCCTACTCCTCCTCTTAGGTTCTGGTGCTCCAACTTTCTTTGGGCGTGGCATAATGAGAATGAACGAATAGTTTGTAAACGAATGACAATACCGGTTTCCGACATTGACTTAAGTTGGTGGTAGTATCTGACTTGTCGCGGATTTTTGCCATAAGTAGAATTGGATTTGAATTTAGAATTGGTAGATAGCACTATTGTATTCGTCTGTATCGACATACTATTGATCAAAATCAGGAAAAGAAGTCGACCCAAGGAAAGACGATCAATATGGACGGATGGAATTTGAGTAGGATTCTGGATTTCCAAACAAGGAAAGGATTAATAAACGTCTAAGTTGAAGTCTATCCAGGTAGTCAAGTGTTTAAGTGCACTTTGCAATTGAAAATTGGTAATAAAGCCTTGGACAAGTGAGGAATGGATGCGATGAATGGGTAAGATGGATAGATATCTGTGGAGAAGATGTGGAAAGGTGGGGAGAAAATAAGAAGCTTGATATATTTGCGATTAGATAATAGATATGATATACTTTGCCAATACGCACGCCCTAATGCTGATAAGACCAAACATCTAACCATTGATCAACAATTGACCAATGATAGTTCAAATATTTGACTAATGACGGATCAACATCAAGGATAATTGAACAAAGTGGATGATGTACTTGCTTACGTCCTAGCTTGTCGCCGTTGGTAATAAATCTCCTAGTAACTTCACTTGTAATTAATCTTGGTATTTTTCTCTCAAGCTACCTACCTAGTATCGCTAGGTGAATACCTGACTCAAGGTCTCGAATGGTCCAAATCCAATATCGGTACAATAATTGCCTCCTGTTCTCCTTTATGTAATATCTAAATGATATGTATATTGAGAATTTTGATATCTTCCTCCGGTTTCTCTTTATACACTCGCGTATTTTCAATCTTATGGATAACATCTAAACCTTGAATTGCCCTTCCGAAAATGGTATGTTTGTTGTCTAACCACGGCTATACGGAGAAGAAAAGAATATTAATTAGTACTTATTACGTCTTATGATCAATTGAAGATCTCGAGGACATGTTGTGAACTTACAGTCTTTTCCGTGGTAATGAAAAATTGACTACCATTGGAGTTTGGTCCCGCATTCGCCATACTAACGGTATAAGGTTTGTCATGTCGAAGAGAACTGAATTCATCGGCAAACTCTTTGCCCCAAATACTTTCACCACCGGTACCGTCTCCTAATGGATCTCCGCACTGGATCATGAATTTTCGAATGACACGGTGGAAGATGGTATTATTGTAATAACCTTGTTTCGAATGTGTCACAAAATTTTCAACGGCTTTGGGGGCTGCATCGGGGAACAAGCGGATATGGATATCTCCGTATGTGGTGTGAATGACAGCTGCTGTTCCAGTCTCGGCAGCTTTTGCCTCTGCTAATTTCTTGCCATTTGTGTTGGTAGGTTTCTCATTTTGAACATCTCGTTCGGACTTGGAGACTTCTTCATCGTTTGTGAACATATAAAATCGCACTTTTCCAACTCCGGTCGCAAATAATATCGGATCCCGGAGTTCGGATTCCTGCAGAAGAGGATTGTTGGACGCCGCCATGGCAATCGTTGTAACACCTTTCTTTTGTGGTTGACCTTGGTACATTGCAATATTAAGAGGTCTAAAGTTCTCATCTCCTCCGTAGACCTTCACGACTCGGTTCGTATAAGTGTTCAAAACCTTTGCGCCGAGTATTGATCCATATATTATGAAGTGTCCCGTCTCGTCAAATATAACATTGGCTTTATTTCGTAGGGTTGGTGTTTCAATTTCGCGTTCTGTAGCAAGTCGGCGGCCGAATTCTAGATCTTCTAATTTCTTCAATGATGTTCCTGCCTGTTGCATTTCTTCGATAACCTGCAGCGATTCATCGTAGGTACGATATAATTTTCCAGTTGGGAAGTCAAACACTCGAACTTTGCGGTCGGGGAACGAGACAGTCGCGAACTGCGAGCCAGTTGGAGAAACTGTGAGAGAAGTGGGTGTTGATTTTGCCTTCTTAAATTCGAATAAATTAGTGGAAGACTTGTATTCGAAAACATTATCGGGCTTCTCGTAATTTCCTCCTGGTCGCCAGTATTCAATCATACCATTCTCGTCTGCTGATATAACACAATTGTAGGCATCATTGTAGGCCATCAACGAGACAACACTTCGATGTAAGCCGGAAATTGTATGAATCGGTTCCTGGTTTTCTCCACGACCATCGTATATCCGAATCGTATGGTTAACTTCGTCAGATACAGCTAACATTGGAAGGGATGCGCCACGTCCATGTACCCAGCAGACACATTTCGGTGTGAATTCTAAAGTTAGCATTGATAAGAGATCAAAGGTCATCACATCGAATATCTTGATTGTCTTATCCGCGCCAGCTGTCACAAAGCTTCGTCCATCTGCACTGATAGAAACACTCTTGATCTCTCCAATGTGCGTTCTAAACTCCTTCACAAATTCGATACCGCCGCCTCCTTTCTTCCAAAATTTAACCACTCCATCGACGGAGCTTGTGATGAGGAAGTCCGTCAATGGTGTCATGGTAACGAATGAGATCTGCTCTTTGTGCATCAGAGACTTTGAATACCGTGCAGAGGTTGGTAGAGCTGAGATATAGAGCTTTTCGTAGGGAAGCTTGCGACGCTTCTTTTTGGGAGCTTCCGCAGATGGAAGTTGAGGTCCCATGTCATCGTCGGACGAGGAGTCTTCATCTTCGACATCGAGCTTGCGTTTATTAGAATTGGAAGCTGTATCGGCCATATTGATAAACTGAAGGTTGTAAACTTGTTAAGTGAAGAATAAGTGTTGTGTGAATGCCAATGATGGGTTCAAGACATCAATTTGACATGAACGAAATAATATCACAAGGCTGAGCTCAGGATACACTAGCGTGTTTTGGTAGTGCAAGGCTTGGTAGCCTCATCAAGATTCTGCCAGCTACTCCACATAGTAGACGTCAATGCTTTGAATCTACTATATATATTCATGGTAACAGGTACCGGTACATTTTTTTTACTACAACTACAAGACTTTCAAGGACTCAATAACCATGGGTTCTACTTCAGCAGCCAATAAACTTACCTCCCGTCATCCCCTTCAACGTCTTCCCTCTCCCTCTCCGACGATCTCCGCCCTCGTCCATCTCATCGGCCTTGCTTCCTTCTCGCTATCTTATAAATATCTTTTTGACTTCCCAACTTTCATCAACTCTTCATATGGCTGGCACTTCCAATACCTCACCATCATTGGTCTTACTCTAGCTTTCTTGACATTTGTCTTCGGTTTCCTCGCAGACATCACTCTTTCCCCAAGACTTTTCTTGATCAAGAATTCTCTTTCATTATGTTCTGCCCCTCTGGGAGTTTTGATCTCCGTGTTGTATTGGGGAATCTCGGCTATTGATAAGAAGCTTTTGGTGCCTCCCGAGATCTATATTAGTCCATATGCTGATATCGGGTTCCACGCTATGCCGGCCATCTTGTTGACTATCGATCTACTATTCTTGAGTCCACCATGGACCATTACTGCATTGCCTGCTATGGGACTCTCATCAACCTTGGCCGTTGCATACTGGGCTTGGGTAGAACAATGTTATAAGTATAATGGATTGTGAGTAGTCAAGCATTTTTGTCTGGCGAAAAATCGAATGCTAATATCGATGTCTAGTTACCCATACCCATTGTTTGGACATCTTGATACAACACAGAGAGCAATTTTGTTCACTGGAGCTGCCTTGACGATGACTGGTAGTACCGCAGTGCTTAAGTGGCTATATGGAAGAGTCAATGGTTTGCAGGGTGCTCAATATAGAAGCAGCCCCAACAACATTAAGGGGAAATAAACTTATCTTTATAGATGTTTTTTTTAACAGAAAGACAGATACTGATTTGTGGATTTGGGTAGCTGCAATCTTCTGTATCGTTCATATATCTACCTAGTACTCAAACTTTAGAAGCTTTCTCCAATTCGACCATATCACTTGAGATGACTTCGTTATAAATCTGATATGAGGTAGCTGAAATTTTATTTGCAATATTCAATTTTCTACTCCATTCATAGGCAGTGCCATCTTATCATGTGTTTCCCACACTAAATTGAATATCGTGAAATAAATCGTTGATGTGAAGAGGGGAGGATATATGAAGAAAAGGAAACACAAGTCAGCGTTGCACTCTCCACCACCCTCCGATTCTCCATCCATTAACCTTTCCTCTCCAGCTTCCAGCTTCCAGCTACTTGTTATCAATCTCTAATCTCCACTCCCTAACCCCCCTCCCTCCACACACTATTTGCCAACCCTAACCCCAAACCCCAAACCCATAATTCCATAATTCCACTCACTAAACATTCACCTCCCTCTCCCCTCTCCCCTCTCCCCTCTTCCCTACCCTACACTATCCATGGACCCTACAACACGACTTCAAAGTTAAAACACGATATAACAGCCCAAGATCCAAGTTAAATCCATTCAAATCAAGACCCAATCCAAATCCGCTTTTCACTACATATACTTACTTCTCAACTTCCTCCTCCTCTTTCTCCCTCCTTCCTCTGCCTCCCATCTCTCTGCCGCTCTCACTAAAACAACAATAGCAAGCCTTCCCAAAAACGTAAATTCACATCAACTTTTCACCTCGACTATCTAGCGTCAAGCCACACGATCAACAATCATCTATTATTACCCATGGGCACGTTATGAATTTGTAAATGGGGAATATAGCGGAGGGCGTATTTTCAAAGAGATAGGGTTAAGGCTCAACAATAGATAAATCGATATGCATAGCACCGACATCGGAGAAAGATTGCAAATCAAATCACATCAACATAATCAATCATGAATGGTCGAAATTATCATGTCTATCTACCAATCCTTTGCTCATTAAACCTTTCCATCTTTCCCATTTTCCACAATTCCCATGCTTGCTTTTCCATATAAACAATCAACCAGTGATTTATCGCTTACCGTGTCGTCATGCGTAACCTGCAATCCCATGCCTCATTAACATTTTCCACTTCCGTCTTCTTCTTTCCGTTTTGACATTTCATTTATCTATTTCGATAATTGAGAAACGTCATATTGTGCAGCATCATGATACAAATCGATCAAACAACCTGCACTCCAAGCTTGTGTTGGAGACTACGATGAAATTAGCACAGATCATCTCAACAAATATAGGAAACAACATACCGAATCAGGACAATAAGCTCCATCTTTTTGTGTCAATTCTGTCAAACCAGCCCAATCACTATTAACAATAGCTTCTTTACAGCCCGCCAATCTTCTCGTGATTTGTTGGAAAGCTTCCGTCTTAGCCGCTGGAGTCTTTCTTCTCTTGAGGTCGAATTTCAACAAAGCTCTTAAGAAGAAACCAGTTGGCCATAACCATTCTGGACCTTGGTGATAGTTTCTTCCCTTTGAAGTCGAGAAATCTTCGCTATCCTCGGAGTTGATGTAGTATGGTCGGTAATTAAGATCAGCTGGATCAAGAGTTGCCATACCAGTAGGTCCACGAAGTACTTTATCCGCAAGGAATAAGGCATTAAGAGCATGAGCATCGTCAAAGAGGTCTGGGGCGACCGTCATGGCAATTGGGAAATTGGATCGTAGTTGATAATCTTCGTACTCTTTGCCAGATTTGTATAAATCCTTGTAAATACCTCTTCGGTTGACAATAGGAGTATTCACATCATACTTGGAGTCATCTTTAGCGTCCAAGGGAACATAGTAACAACGTTCGAAGTTCTCTTTGATCTTGTCGGCCCAGTCTGAGAAAGTGATGACTTGCATGTTTGGATCCGAAGTGCTGACGCCAGCATACTTGTACTTGCCTTTCTCGTGTAGTTCGGCTACCCAGCGAAGAGTACTGTATAAGAGACCAGTGATTTCAATAGCAGCTCCATCACGAGGTGTACCAGGAACTCCCTTGCTCTTGGCTTTTTCACTCTCTCCCATCTTGTCCATCCAAGTACCACAGTTATGTTGGTTACCACCGAATATCAGACCAGTTGACCAATCAACTTTGATGTCAATGTTGAATCCCTCGGAGCTCATTTGCATGTCGAGGTTTGGACCGGCATTTGCTTCTCTAAATGACATTCCGGACGCATGACGTTGCAAAGATTCCTGAATAATATCCTCTAAAACTGATGTCTTTGAGTATGCTCTTGGATCATCAGAATCAAAGTAGGTATCATCGTAAGGCAAGAATCGTCGGGGCACCTTCTCTTTCAAAAGGTCCAATCCATTTGGTACAATGTTGGTATAGTCTTGAATGGTTTGTAACATGAACCAGATTGAATCTCGAGAGTTGTAACGTGGCAAGTTACCACTGCTCAACAAGTTAGGGATCATACCATGCTTCAAGACACTTGAGAATGCGAGAATATGTTCTCTTGCTTCAGCATAACGACCTGTACCAAGGAAGAGACCTCTTGCAGAAATGAATACATCCCTACCCCAACACCTAGCCCACTCGACTGCAAAATGCGGCAAGCCGGCTGCTAAAGAAGGTACTGCCCTTTTGGGGTACAAAGATGCAGAATTGACATAACCAGTCTGTTGAACGCTAACCATAGCTAAATCTTGTAAGAACCACTGTCCCTCACGGACATTCTCATTCATCAATGCCAAACTTCGCTCCCAGGCAGCTCGGTAAGCAGTTCGAATGACTAGACCAAAGTAACGGGGAAGCAAAAAACTTGGCATTTTTCGAATTGCATCGAAACGTTCCTTCAACCAAGCCGTTGGCTTTTGTAGTCGTTCATAACCGGACCTGTTTGACATTTTCTCCAATCTACCGATGATATAGTCAAGTGCCCATTGTCCTTCTCTCAAGTGATTGCACATGGGATGTCCCAAGTTATTGTCTTTGATGATATTCTTGAGCACGCTCCACCAACCTTGTAAACCAGCATATACAAGTTTACCATGGCCAGGAATGTCGTAAACTCCATCTTTACCCTCACTAGCATCGAGCTCTTCTGCTTCACATTTATAGAGAACGACGTTCAAATCAACCAAGTCCAATTCTGAAAACGCTGCCTTTGCTCCCGAGGTAACAAATGTATCGAGACCAGTTGCATGCTCAGCAGCAGGTATCCAAGTCTCGAACAATGCGATACTTCCGGGAGGGAATTTGTCTCGAACGGAGATTGTTGTTTCTCCGTCTTTGTATTCCATGCGGACTCCAGGAAGATTAGAAACTTTGCTAGGTAATCCTCTTAGAAACTTCTTGTCCTCTAATGCTTCCTTCTTTGCCTCTTCAGAAGTGTCGACTTCCAGCATCCAGCTGCCAAGATGGCTCGCCTTAGTGCCCCCAAGATGAACTGGGTTAAAACCTCCATTTCCGTTGCCATAACCAGGGAAAGCAGTATGTGCAATAAGGAAGTATCCCTTTCTGGATTCTGGATGCACTCGATGAACAGTGATATACTGATCTTCGTGGTGAATGTATGTTTCTGCGTACCCATCCTTACCCATAATACTATGGATTTGATTGAGAAGTTTCTTAATACCACCGATACCACCTTCGCCAGCTCCAGTCTTGACTTCCTTTTCGGAAGAAGCAGAAGTGTACAATCTCGTTTCATGAACGATTTCGACTAGCTTAGGATAAATTTCATCGTAGCCCATGACGCTACCAATGGCACTTGAACACATGGCAACCAATGCAGCATTTGGTAAAGTGTCTCGGGCATCACGCTTTTGAGCTGGCACTTCGTTGTCATGGGTACAATCCATGAAAAGAGCATGTACTGGAGTATATCT
Organism: Botrytis tulipae; assembly: GCA_004786125.1. Lineage (NCBI taxonomy): Eukaryota > Fungi > Ascomycota > Leotiomycetes > Helotiales > Sclerotiniaceae > Botrytis > Botrytis tulipae. The sequence continues at coordinate 51,196 of PQXH01000034.1, forward strand.
GATGGTGCGAATGATTTCTTTGCCTGGTGTCGATCCATTGGATCTACCATGGGGTGTATTCTGTTCTGCACCTGATACTTCGTCGACCTCGAAGCTACCAATAGGTCTACCGCCATGTCGATGAACAAGACGACTGACTTCGCCAGTACTCCAAGCCTGCATTGCTTCTCTGATGAGTGAACTTAGACCAAGACGTTTGACGAAAACGTAGTCCATTTCTTCCGACCCGGTGAAAAGTTCGGCAACCACATAAAGATTTGGTCTAATCCTTCTTGCCTCGTCTAGAAGAAATTCAGCTACATGAATAGGTGTAGAGTGTGCGTTATCGATACGGAAACCCGTGAAATAATTCGCCATGAGACGCGTGTATTTCGCCATAAAGTCCCACAAGAAGGGACTGTCTTCGCGAGATTCTCCATAACGCAACTTTACACAGTCACCCCAGACAATCACTTCACGGCGCAGATACGCACGAGATTTGGGACCGGCATTGTCAATAAGTGCATTTGCAGCCCAAATCCAACCGTTGTTTGCCAAAGCAAGGTCTTCTTGATTGTGTTTAGAGGTAGTAGAATTCTTGGGTAATCTGGTGAAGTAGGATTCAATGAGAGGGTTTTTGTCGTCAATTGGACCGAGTTTTGGGCCATTATCGTCAAGACGGACATATTTGGTGCGGTTGAATAGCTGATCGAGAATCTCAGCAACATCGACATCGTATTCTTTGTAATATGGAAGGTTGACCTCGTCCAAGATGTTAGTCAAACGGCTTCGAGCTTCAGCACGATCGGCACCATCCGAGTTATCGCCTTCGAATCTTCCAAACAAGGCTGTGAGCAGTGCTGCACCAACTTCTGGGTTGATCTTCCTTCTGTATCTTTCACCAAGTCTGTCTGTGTTAAGCATTCCTTTTTCTCTCAAGAATGTTGCCTGCTCCGCAACAGAGGCATTCTTGATAGCTTCTAAACCACCAAAACCAGATCCACCAAACCCGCCCTCTGGGAATGAGATCTTGTTAGCTGCCCAAGCCTCTACTACTGCATCGGCATCTCTCTCAATCTCGATAACATAGTATTCCCATAGACGGAGTTTGGCAATGACTTCGGTTTTAACGCCTGCCATGACCTTGACCAAATCCTCAACAGAATTGAGCGTAGTTGGGAGATCAAGTTTGGCAAGATCTTTACTAAATTCTAGCAATTTAGTGTCCAACTCTAAGGCCGAACGTAACCATGGTGCTGTTGACACATTGTAGCCAACTTCTGGGTGCTCCTCAAGCCATGCGCTATTGTTCGCAGTGTGGTTCCAGACCACATCGGTCAATCCCAAGAGACCATGGTTGTCTTCCATGCTCTTGACCAGTTTTTTGACGTCTTTCTCGCCATTAGGGAAGCACTCGGAATCCCATGAACATTGATCATATATACTATATGGAGAATTTGATTCACCACGCTTCTGCAAGGGGGTGAAATGAACCATGTTGTAACCTCTCTCACTGATTCCCCGGAGATGCTTTTCCCAATCCTTGGGGTACTTTCCCATGAATTTTGAAATGACAGAGAAGACTGACAATGCAGGCAAAGGCAGTTGCCTGCCTTCCAGCATCAAAGTTGGAGCAACATCAATGTAGTATACTGGGGATTTGGTAGTTTCGATGGGAGCGGTATTTGTATCATCCAAGTCCGGTAGAGCTTTGTATGTAGTATAAAATGCGAATGCGCCAGCTGAATGAATGGGTATCGAGATTTCAATGGTACGATTAAAGTCTGGTTCCAACCTATACAGTCAGTTTTTGCAACAGATGCAGATTTGCGGGCAAAGACTCACTTGAATTCACGGAACTGCTCCCTTTGAAACTCTACACCTTCCTCGGGAATGTTCACCCAAAGACTGCCTTCTCGACATATCGAAGATGTTCCTTCGATAGCAAAACGGACAGTTATGGGCTCTGTGCCTTTAGGTGTCAGATAGATATATCCTCCAGATACATCGGGACTCCCATCATCCTTGAGAGGGAGTAGATAGATTTCGTTGGAAACCATATTCTTTGGCGCTGTAGATTTGGCGAACCAACAACGTGAGATATTATTGAAAGCGATTATTGCGGGAGAACTGGGTTCCAGAAGCGATCGGCACAAATCAAAAAGACGACACAGGCTTTAAAAAGGTGAAGATAGAGAGAAGGATATGAAGCAAAAAAAAAACGACAGAGATGGAGCAAACGATGGGGGATGGAGTTGAGGTGTACTTTTAAGAAAAACTCATAGGAAAGTGCATTAGTTTTAATTATAAGTGGTATAGGTAGCTTCCAAGTGTTTGCTGATGGTTTGATAGAGGTAGGTTGGAAGCGGGGCCCCTTTGGAGTTGGTGGGTTGGTGGGCAGACGAACATATGGGACAATGGTGGGAGAGTGGGCGCGGGTAAGATGCTGGTCAAACCATAGGAAAGACCCGGCTTGTTAGCAAAAATACATGGGAGTCTATTGGACGTGAGGAGTTTGGAATGATTTAGGATGGAAAAACTGAATGTGATACGTCATGATAAAAATAATACCTACTAAGTGACAATCGGACAATCAGGTACGAGAATGGATTTCTTACATTTGCTCACACCAAAATTGGTACGCGGCGTCAAGGTTGTATTGGGATTGATATACCGGTGTTGTGGTCTAGACCATTTCTCGTTCTTTGCTCCGAGTATCTACTAGGGAGGTAGTGTCGAGTTTCTTTTCCTTGAGCTTGAACGGATTTTGATATAAGCTTTGGAAATGATACCGATGAAGAAAAGATGTACGAGGAGGTGTTTAGTTGGAGGGATGTTCTGTGTAGTATACTTACGTCTAAGTACTGTCTTGTAGATTATACCTACCTCCAGGTATTACTCTATATACTTCCAGATACTTACTACTTTATATACTATATCTGTTTTCAAGTACTATCTTGAATATTATAGCTGCCTCCAAGTACTAGGTATTAACTCTAGATATTATACTTTGGTCCTTCCACATACTACTTTATATACTATATTTGTTTCCAAGCACTACTCTAAGTGTTATAATTACATTCAATTACTACTTCGATATCTGCTTGCAAATACTATATATATATTACCTACTTCCAAACATTGCTGTTTCCTTCATCTACTCAAGTAGCTAGCAGTTAGACTTGAAAATACTTAATAATTAACTTCCTTCACACCATCATTCGGTTGTCGGGTATCTCCCTCCCTTAACCTAGGTAGATATACGGACGGCTAGGCCAGGGGTTCAGGGGCTGCTAACATCGTAATAAACTTCATTTAGTTTTCATCTCAAAGTAAAAAAATATAAAGTTGTCAACTACCTACCAGAGTCATGAATAATAACAATCCTCATACCGGCAATATGTGTAAGTGCCTACCAATATGACAATACAAGAGTTTCATACTGTCTTCTCCACCTACAACTCCAACTCCAACTCCAGCACCAATTCAGCACACAAACCTTGACATGAAAAGATAGAGAGATCATACAATCACGAATGCAATTCTCACGCTCAAGTTGAGCTATTCATGCTGTGTTCATACATTCATCCAATGTTCAATCAACTGAATATTATCAGCAAGTCATTTGTCACCTCCTGGACTTCCACAGCATTTGCACCCATAACTTCCATGGCGCTTATTAGATCCCGCTGTCGTTTGGGTACTCGTACAGCGTCAAAACAGCTTCCCATGGGATTTTGAAAAAGCCACAATGGTTATAAGAATACACTAAACCAATTTCGAAAGCGGTCAGCTGCCCCCTGGTTCAATCACGAGCTATTCACAAGCTATCACAAGTGACAGAAGAGCAAGCGAGGCTTTTTTGTCTCAACATTCTGCTATTTCAAAGTCTCAAAGTACTTGGTATTTTGCCTCCCTTTGCGTTTCCTGATTACCTACCCTTTCTCTTGATTCCTTCCTTCCTTCCACGTCATAACATATGTGCATGCTCATAAGGTTTACAGCAGCATCAAATCAAACTCTTCGAAGAATAGCACAGACAGCTCGACATCTCAACACCCCTCAAGTGAATAAAATGGCGACCTTGGGAGCATGGAGTAAAAAGCACAAGGTGACAGTGGTTGGGTCCGGTAACTGGTAAGTTACTATCAAATCAGAACCAAGAAAATCGATCATTTTATTGATATCTGCTAGGGGCTGTACCATTGCAAAGATTGTAGCAGAGAACACAAAACAACATTCCGATTTGTTCGAGGAGGAGGTTCAGATGTGGGTTTATGAGGAGGAAGTTACCATACCAAAAGACTCGAAACACTACGATGCCTCCAATGATTCTCCTCAAAAGCTTACTTCGATCATCAACAAATACCACGAGAATGTGAAATATCTGCCAAATATCCAGCTTCCAGCCAATCTCATCGCCAACCCATCTGTAGAAGATGCAGTTGCGAACTCCTCGGTTTTGATTTTCAATCTTCCTCATCAATTTATCGGTCGCATCACGAAGCAACTCCAAGGACATATCCTACCATTCGCGCGTGGAATTTCTTGTATAAAAGGTGTGAATGTAACAGCCTCCGAGATCAGTCTTTTCAGTGAATGGATCGGTGAAGGATTAGGAATATACTGTGGAGCACTCTCAGGTGCTAACATTGCCAATGAGATTGCAATGGAGAAATGGTGTGAGACTACGATTGCCTATGATCCACCCTCGATGGACTCGCGGGCCACGACTCCAACTGGACCCTCCCCATCAAGCTCTCAAGTAAACCTCACCATTACACCTGCAGATGAAGAACATAAAGATGTCAAGGGAAGAGTCAGCAAGACAAAGTTAAAGGCCGTACCATCGGAATATCCGCCAATGGATCACGCCTTGTTCAAGACATTATTCCATCGTCCATATTTCCATGTTCAGATGGTTTCCGATGTAGCAGGTGTTTCTCTTGGCGGAGCTCTCAAGAACATTGTTGCACTAGCTGCGGGTTTCGTTGAAGGACGTGGTTGGGGAGATAATGCAAAGGCGGCTGTTATGCGAGTGGGCCTTCTTGAAATGGTCAAATTTGGCAAGGAATTCTTTGGAGAGACTGTTCATGGTGGTACTTTCACCGAACAAAGTGCTGGCGTTGCCGATTTAATCACAAGCTGTAGTGGAGGACGAAACTTTAGATGTGCGAAGATGGCAATTGAAAGAGGAGTTACTGTCGATGAAGTTGAGAACACGGAATTGAATGGACAAAAATTGCAAGGTACTAGTACTGCAAAAGAAGTCAACGAGTTTTTGAAGTCTAGAGGAAAGGAAGGCGAATACCCATTATTTACTGCTGTCATTAGTAAGTCATTGAGTCTACCTATACTTGTAAAGATCTCGCATACTAACAAGATCAGATATTCTGGAGGGCAGAAACACTGTTGATGATATCCCGGATTTGTTGGCCAAGTCGGATGAGTGAGAATTACAATAGCAATACATGGAACGGGCTTACGGTAAAGACTAGATAGAAGACGCAAGTCTTTGATTAGAAGGCTAGATGAATATTATGGCTTACATCAATTTTCTTTTCCTATTCTTCCTCGGAGATCAATCTTCAAGGTCCGTAAGATTTCCTCCGGACCGACAATTTAAACTTATTTCTCGGAGATCTTCCCTCGGAGATCTGTAATAGCCATGCTCACTGTACGACGAGGTTCTGATTCCTGTGAAGATTTTGGTTCACCGTTTGGTGGGTTCCAGACCAATCAACGATCCACGTTAATAATTACAGGGGCTGACCCCACCAATGACATCGCTAAAACTTTTATTGCGCGATGAATCATACGTCTCGAGCTTCTCAATGATTGCCCCGCGTACAGATTTCCAGAACAATTAATTCTATCTCTCAAAGAAAAATAATCTCACCTCAGCATACTTATTGAATATAAGAATCTATCCATTGAAGGAAAGCATTATCACGAAATATAAAAGAAACACATTTACCCAAAGATGTCGGTAAGTTACCAAACAAACACTCTTCTCATTCATCCAAGATGCCTCATTTCACAAGAAACCACTCTGACTCATTGAAGGCCTTCTACATAGAAAATCAGAGCGTTGGACATAAGGACAGTACTGAAGATTGGCGCAGTAAGTACTGGATATTTCCATTGCTCCAGCTTGTATCACAGAGTGCGACTGACAAAGCTTCCCTACAGTTCGAGGATACAACCCATTGACACCTCCCGATTTGCTTCAACATGAAATTCCTCAAACCCCAGAATCCAAAGCAACAGTCTTAAAGGGTCGCAATGAGTCCGTCGATGTTGTGACTGGTGCAGACAAGAATGGCAGACTACTAGTAGTCATCGGCCCATGTTCAATTCACGATCCTGCCGCTGCGCTCGAATACTGCGACAAGCTCGTAGCTCTCAAGAACAAATACGAAGATGATCTATTGATTGTCATGCGCTCTTACCTTGAGAAACCAAGAACAACTGTTGGCTGGAAAGGACTCATCAATGACCCTGATATCGATAATAGCTTCAAAATCAATAAGGGATTGAGGATCAGCAGACAATTGTTCGTGGATTTGACAGCGAAGGGAATGCCAATTGCTAGTGAAATGTTGGATACTATTTCACCGCAATTCTTGGCAGATTTGTTGAGCGTTGGAGCTGTTGGGGCTAGAACTACTGAGAGTCAATTGCACAGAGAATTGGCCAGTGGATTGAGTTTCCCAGTCGGATTCAAGAATGGTACCGATGGTAGTCTTGGTGTAGCTATCGATGCAATTGGTGCCGTGCGACATCCTCATCATTTCTTGTCAGTTACCAAGCCTGGTGTTGCTGCCATTGTTGGTACAGTTGGAAATGAGGATTGCTTTGTCATTCTCAGAGGTGGTACTAAGGGTACTAATTATGATGCAAAGAGTATTGGAGAGGCAAAGGCTGCGCTTGAGAAGAATGGTGTCAGACAGAGATTGATGGTTGATTGCAGTCATGGAAACTCATTGAAGAATCACAAGAATCAACCAAAGGTTGCAGCTGTTTTGGCTGAACAAATTGCCGCAGGAGAAGATGCCATTATGGGTGTCATGATTGAGAGCAACATTAATGAAGGTAAGATCACTCAACCAATTTTTATGACGAATTATCACTTACTCTGTCAATAGGCGCTCAAAAGGTTCCAAAGGAAGGAAAGTCTGGTCTCAAACATGGTGTTAGTATTACCGATGCTTGCATTGGATGGGATGACACCGAGTCGGTTCTTGAAGAGCTAGCAAACGCTGTTAAGCAAAGAAGAGAGCTCAAGAATGGTTCAAATGGCAATTGAGAGAAGAAGATTCGAATGAAGTAGAGGGTATTAGGTTGGAATTGGGGTGCATATAACGAGCATAGTCGTGTATCCTTCGTCAGTAAGGAGTTTTTGGTTTGAGAAAAAAAGGTTTTCTGAATAGTTACATTTTGCAACGCAATGGATATAGATAATTTTGCAGTCATTTTGTGGTTTTGTTCGTGTGTGAAAAGACCAATCATGTTGTGCTTAATACAATTTGTCAGCATTGAAAGTGCAAGAATCATATCTGACAAAATGACAAAGTATATAACAGCTTAGAAAATAGTCAAAACTTCGACATCTAGTATATCTTCATTACAACGTGAAAATAGCATTTTAAACTTGCATATTGCCGGGGATGGATTTGATAATTGAGATTTTGTAGCCATGATTGTCCGAGAAATAATCGTGTAATGAGTTTCAGCCAATCAAAATCCATTCAGTGGTAAGCCTGTGCCTAAGGCACAATTTGGCTTCTTTTTCGGATCATTTTCGAACTATTTGTCGCCGCACCCTCACAACTTCAATCTCGAATCCTATTTTTCAATTGATCAGTCAAATCCACCTTGAACTGATTCCCAGATCAAGGCATATTTTGCACAATATGTTGGCCAGATCATGCCTGCGCTCGACGCGCTCGTTCGGGGGAGTACGGAATAATGCAATTAACGCTACAAAGGTATAATTATTCCCCATCCCCGAGGTCAAGATACACAACACTTCGATGTGGGCGGCAGTGATAGCATGGGGGCAGTCCAATGTGTTGAGCTGAAGACTAATTTTATATCTTGCAGCGTGCCGCATCTACTTCCACTTCCGCCGAAGCCGCTTCTCCCTTCGGTATCAACATGGCTGCAGGTGCTGCTACCGCAGTGGCGGCAGGATCCCTCGCCTGGTACTATCATCTTTATGGCCAGCCATTAAACGCCATGACACCAGTTGAAGAAGGGTGAGTAGTCACATATCTTTCCAAGTCAGGTCGAACATTTGTGGGGTGATGGGAACTCCGGCAATACCAAATGAAGACTACAAGACAAGCAATATATAAGTTAGAATACAATACTGATTCGACACCAGTCTTCATCCAACACAATACCCATGGGTCCACCAACAATACGCAAAGACATTCGATCACCAAGCGTAAGAATCCTATTTTCTATCAAGAAAATTGGCCTGTTTTAACAATAAAGAATAGATTACGAAGAGGTTTCCAAGTTTACCAAGAAGTTTGCGCATCATGCCATTCTTTGAGCCGTATTCCATACAGAGCTTTGGTCGGTGTTACACACACAGTCGATGAGGCCAAGGCTATGGCCGAAGAGAACGAATACGACAGCGAGCCAAACGATGAGGGTGAAATCGAAAAGCGACCTGGAAAACTCTCCGATTACCTCCCATCCCCATACAAGAACGATGAAGCCGCTCGTGCTGCCAACAACGGAGCTTTGCCACCTGATCTCAGTTTGATGGTCAAGGCCAGACACGGCGGTGCCAACTATATTTTCAGTTTGTTGACTGGTTACCCAGATGAGCCCCCAGCAGGAGCCAAGGTTCCAGAAGGACTCAACTTCAACCCATATTTCCCAGGTACTGGTATTGCTATGGGTCGTGTTCTCTACAACGAACTTGTTGAGTATGAAGATGGCACCCCAGCATCAGCATCGCAAATGGCCAAGGATGTTGTCGAGTTCCTCAACTGGTCAGCCGAGCCTGAGATGGATCAACGTAAGAAGATGGGTATGAAGGTTTTGGTTATTGGATCTATGCTTTTCGCATTGAGCATTTGGGTTAAGCGTTACAAGTGGTCTCCTATCAAGACAAGAAAGATCGTGTATAGCCCACCTAAGACTGGCAACGGTCCTGCACATCACTAGGTTCTCAATTTCATTTGTTTAATCGGGGAGCGAAGGGCAGGAAATAAATGTGCTACTAGTTTTATCTTACTGCGCGAATTGTACAAAGGAGAAGTTTTAAATGAGGGTGGTAGATAAAAGCTTCACTTTGGGAGCTAATGCTCAAGAGTGGTAGCAAAATAGATGTGTCCCAATATCCATTCGACTTTTAAAGATTCTCACGAAAACCCTACATGATGAATTTCAAGATCACCACTCCTGTAAACTACAAAGCCTCCCAATATCAATCAATCATTCTTTCAAATATAAATCCAAATTGTACTAGTAATTTCAGTGGACCCTTGGGGTGAATATTGCTGCAGTAACTGAAAAGAGTCCCTCGCTAAATTAAAAAAAGTTGATACCCCAGATTTTCGAGTCCTGTCAAGAAACTTTTTTTTTCTATTAGTAAACTTTATTACATCAACACAAAATTGTTCGCAAATTTATTTTTCTTGGTTTTAGCCTTGAAATTTGAATTCTTTGGTTTTTAGTTGTTAATCTTTGTATCAATTGATCTGCCAAGAGCAATTACATCAATCCTTTTAAGACATGGCAAAGCGAAAGAGTACTCAGGCGACGGGGTCGCCAGCCGCAACGGAAAAGAAAGTTGATGATGTTACAATGACCAATGAAAATGCGGGTGAAGCCAAGGGAGAGGTTTCTTCATCTGCAAAACCATCTCAAGATGAGGTATACTTCACAACTCTTTGCATTTACCATGATGAGCATTTGGAAAATAGCTAATCTTTTCAATCAGAATGAAAGCGCTGCGCCAATCGACGGTGAACAAGCTACCGGTAGCAATAAACGCAAACGCGATTTCAAAGCCGAGCGCGAGGCCAAGAGACAGAGGAAGGAAGAGAAAAAGGCACCTAAGAAAGCTGCGGCTGTAGTGCGAGAGGCTGAGGAGGCGATTGCGAGAGAAAAGAAGTTGGCGGAAAAGGCAGAGGCGAAGAAGATTAGAGAGGAAGAAGTGGCTAGGTTGAGGGAGCAGAAGAAAGAGGAGAAGGCGAAGAAGCATGAGGAGAATTTGAGACAGCAGGATGAGAATAGACGGAAGAGGGTAGAGGAGAAGAAGAAGGAGGCGGAGGCGAAGAAGAGGGATGCGGAGGAGAAGAGGAAGGATAGAGAGAGGATTCAAGCGTTGGAGAAACAGGTTAGGGATTTGAAGAGAGGACATGGGAATGGGAATGGAAAGGGGAAGGGAGCAAAGAGGAGTTGGGATAAGAAAGCAAAGGGACCGAAAACCTCGGAATTCTTTGGAGCGGGTTTGAAGGCGCAGGTTATTGGTGATGATGAGGAGGAGGTCGAGGAGGAGGCAAAAGAAGAAATTAAGAAGATCAAATCGAAGCGCAGTTGGAAAGACCTCAAGAAGGGAAATGTTGCACCTACTGGTCTGGAAGCAAAGATTGCTGCTGCGAGAGCTTCAGTAGCCCAGGCTGAGGATGCGTTAGATGGCGATGTTACTATGGAGGATGCTCCCGAAGTCAATGATGAGCAGGAGAATGAGGCCGAAGAGAGAACCTCTGAACCAGCTGTCGGTAACTCGGATGTTGTCGCATATCCTTCTCTTGACCATTTGATCGAAGATAACGCCGAAGATAGTCCCGAGTCTGCCGCCGAGTCAGATGCTCCAGCGCAAACAGAAGTTGATGCGGAGAATCCAGAGGAGAATTCCGATGATAAGGCAGATGAGGAGCAAGCAGATGAGGATATCCCCGAAAAAGATAGCGGAGAAACCTCGCCATCCGTTCAAGAAGACAAAGCCGAAGATGATTCTTCTAAGGAGAATGCCGCACCTGTAGCCGATTCAGATATGGAAATTGATGAGCCAAAGGAGGATGTCGAGGTCAACGCAAGTGCAAAGAAGCGTTCGAGGAAGAGAGTCAGAAATAACAATCGCTTGGAGGCTGAAGATACACCAACAAAACCTACAACACCTGCTTCATCTAAGAGCCAAAAGGTCAAGACACTCACAGCCACACCTCTCTCATCAAAGAGCCAAAAGGTCAAAACACCTACCAAATCACCTGCACAAACAAAGGCGACAGTTGCGAAGAAGGGCAGACCTCCAGTGAAGGCAGCAAACAAGACTCAAACTGCCCCCAAATCTCCCAATGTGCCAGGAGATTCCAAATCGCCGAAAGCCAAGCGCGGAAGATTACCAAAAGCTAGAGCTGCCGTTCTTGCCTCAGCACCAGGACTTGATTCTCCAGCTAGGAATACCAGGAGATCAGCAAAAGCCAACCACTCGTAGAAGACCCAGAGTCTACGAGTGGTAGTCAACTTCTGGATATTAGTTTGAGTCACCATAGCCACGAAATTGATGAAGGCACCGTTAATGAGTTGGGAGGAACAGATATAAACACGGGAACCAATAATGATAATGATGATGATGATGTTCACGAATCAATCACCTGCGAGTCCCCGGAACATTTCAATCACAAATTTCAAACACCGTCGAAAACGCTACAATCATTTAACGATATGGAACTACCTATCCTGAGGAAGACGGAATCACTCGATCTTAATGCTTATGAGAGTGACTCCTCTGAGCTATCTGATCTAAGCATAACTGAACATCCCTTTCTAGCATCAGATAGTAGCGGTTTTGATACGATTGAAGTTGATGTTCCTAGTCTTCTGAGATCAGGAAAGAAACAAAGACCGCCTATGCATTCACCTTACTTTGCTCTACCACCATCTGCCACTCCATCTAAATCCAGGAAATCCATAGCTTCAGGGGGAGAATTTACAAACAAAAATCCTTTTCCAAAAAAAGAATCTCCTAAAAAACGGCCTCCTGGCATAATATCATGTATCCCTTTTCCACCTTTGTCTGCACCTCATTTTGGACTCATCCAAGAAAAACTTGCCCATGATCCGTTTCGACTTCTCATAGCCGTTACATTTCTCAATCGTACTCATGGGAAACAAGCCATCCCAGTTTTCTACACCCTAATGGACCAATACCCTACCCCACAATCAATAGTCGATGCTCCCAAAGAAGACATTGTTTCGGTGATTCGACATCTAGGTCTACAAAACCAACGCGCAGCTACTTATCAGGCTTACGCCAAAACCTTTTGCGAAAATCCACCAGTAAAAAATAAACGGTACGCGGTCCATGATTACCCCACTAAAGGACTCGGTCGCGACGTCAAGAAAAGCGAGGTCCTTCCCGAAGAATCCGTAGACCCGCGTACGGGCTGGGAAATTGGACACATGACCCAGGGACCCTATGCAGTTGATAGTTGGCGAATTTTTTGTAGGGATATGTTGTTGGAGAAAGCGAAAGGATGGAATGGCGAGGAGAGTGAGGAAGAAGGGTTTCAGCCTGAGTGGATGAGAGTGCTTCCTGAGGATAAGGAGTTGAGAGCGTTTTTGAGGTGGATGTGGTTAAAGGAGGGGTTTGAGTGGGATCCAATAACGGGGGAGAAGGAGGTTGCGGGGAGGGAGGTCATGAGGGCGGCGTTGGAGGGGAGGATTGCTTGGGATGAGGGGGGTGGGATGAGGATTTTGGATAGGGTGGGGGAGGTAGAGGTAGAGGTGGAAAGGGTAGATGTTGGTAAGGTGGATGGATGAAAGTCGGAATCTTAGATGGATGAGCTTGTTTTCTGGCATAATACTTGTTTGATATAGAGCTTAGATGATGTTGTATACTCTCTCTGTGTATCTTAGAAATATCGTGTGTGGAGTTCGGAAATATCAAATCAAAACAGAAAATCAAAATCAAAAGCAAAAGGAATCGCGGGTATAATTTCTGTCTCTTCTTTTCTTCTGTGTGTATATCTGAGAACTTCAGAATCGTGATTTCTCTTATTTCTCCTGTTTTCTTACAGTTGGGTAGTTAAGTAAAGAGGATTGTATTTATTCCGAATGCTCTAGCGAGTGTTCAAGCATTCTAATTAGTCATTCATATGTGTGTTCTAAGTCATAAGTCACGAACCCACAGACTGATGGAGAGTTATCATTATACAGGACTGACAGCCAGAAATCAGATCAGAAAGTGGAAGTGGGAAATGAAAGATTACCCTCGAAAGTATCTAGTATGTTGACAGAGCTTTCCTTTCCTTTCTTCTTTCGATATTTCATAATTTAACTTAGACTGCTTGTTGTATTGAAGAAAGAGCCTGGTTGGATTATAAGAATAGATTGTATGTCGTCTAGCTAGCTAGTCAGTCAGTTAGTTAGATGTGTTGGGATGAAGAGAAGGAGGTATTTCTTTGATTTGGGAATGGGAATGGGAAATGGTAAGTTTAGTTTGTAGGGTTTTGGGGTTGTAGAGTTGTGATAGATATGTGGTTTTGATGCTCTTCTTTCTACCTCTGTTTCATGAATGGAATGGAATGGAATGGGGAATTGTATGAGAGTTTCGTGTTCGAATGAGTGCATTCAATGATTGACTGCTCGGTTGTCAGAAAGATGTATATTAGTTAAATTCGCTTCAATTTGTCTACATGTATGAGATTCGGGATATCTATGATTACCTAGATGGGAGATTTTTTGAAATTTCTGAGTCTTAAAGATGTTGGTGCATGGAGGGGGAAGGAAATCCGGGGTCCTTTTCTAGTAATTGGAAAACTTGTCGGAGGTTTCGCTGTTTAATTTTTTGAATGTTTTAGTCTTTGAGCTTTAAAACGCGCTTTTCTATGTAAACTTTCCTAATCGGATGATTCACGATCCTGGCAGTGATTTTTATGTTTGAGGTTGTGCGTTTTGAAATAAGCAAGATTTGAGATAGATACCTCTACTATCTAGGCCTAGATATATTGGTATTGAGGTGATGAAGTTTCTCACACTACTATGTCAATATTTATACCAGGTCATACTTAAAGACGCCTCAATCAGTCACCTATCAACTCCTGAATTTGAAATCTTGCGTCATCGAAAGACTTAAGAAAGCTATTGTGTCTTATAGCTGATATTAAGGATCCTTTTGAAAACACCAATACAATCCCGTGGTCTCTTTGTTCCAACTGGTTAAGTATTGGTGTTATTGCCATTTGTGAGTCTCAGAATGTGCGATTGCGGGGAGTCTTTTTGAGGCGACTAGAATTCGATTAAGGACTTACTTGATGGTGTTTTATTCACAGGGAGAAGTTAAGTTGGTGTCAATGTGTCAGATTTCTTAATAGAATTAGTTTTTTGGGCAAGCTTTATGTCTAGAAGACACGAGATTTGTCAAGTTTTTGGTTGTATACTAGATCGAGCTCTAGTTCTAGTAGTAGAGTGAAGATACGAGAGGGTTCGTGTAAGGAAATCATGGATCAACCATATTAGACAGTTATTCCAGATATTATTTCTTTCTTGATCTCACCATATCAGTCTCTTTATTTCTCAGGGGACATCTCCCTCGGGTATATATTACAATACCATTCATTCATCTCTCCCCTCATTCTTCACAAACTTCAATCACATCAATCTTTCATACCCTCGAACCATCACCACATCCAATCTCAGCAGACTATGAGAGGATTTCGAGCAACATGGCGCACAAGCCAAGCATCTCCTTCGGTAGAAGCGACGATTACCGAGCATGAACACAATTGTCCATGCACGAAAGTGACCGTTCAACAGCAACCTTCCGGAATATATATCGGTGTATTCCCAGCACTGGCTGTATCTTTTGTGTTATGCATAGGCTTGATATTCTCATGGCCATCGGTAGAAAACAAAGCAGCTTGTGCTGGATGGTTATGCATCTTTCGGAGGGGATGAGGTTGCATTAGGTAAACTTGGAATTTAAATTTTGATGTTTCTGCAATTTTTTGAGTACATGATGATGTGATACTTCGAATCTGCCGCATTGTGATATCATTCCCTTTTCATAGAATCGCTCTAGATTGTATCAGATCTCTACTTGAGCATATTTCAAAACATATCACTTGTCAACTCCTGCGTTTGCTCAAACTCTTCTCCTTTACATAAGACCTTTGACAACATTTCGAGATTGTTCCTCGCGTTTCGTCTCAAACGTCGTATATACATACAAATAGTATGAGTTTCCATATCTTGTAATTACCTCAATGATTTTCTCCTCACACGAATCAAATCAAGACGCAAAATTGACACGCAACTTTACAACTCAAATCGCAAGTATGCAGCCTCGCAATGCAATCCCTGAAATCATGGCTTCTGGTTCTGAAATAAAATCTACAAACATGCAATCTTCTCTTACAAACGAAGTACGATCACACCGCCAAAATCCCGCTTTCAATGGTGCGCGCCTAGGAATAACATATTGTGGTCATTACTCACCCGGCCAAAGATGTCGCCTACCTCTACCACCCACGACACAGCAAGAGCCCACTAGTACCGAAAGTGCACTGCCCGAATCTTCGAACCTTAAAACCCCCTCACCCATCAGCGAAGTTCGATCCACAAAACCTACATCTCATTATCTCTCCCCTCCAACTCCACCGCGTAACCAAGACAACAAAATTCCATCCCTCATCCGCCGCATCTTCGAGGTAAACAACCACGATACCAATTTCCTGACTCTCTGGAAACCGCATCTCGATGATCTGACTTCGACTACCTGTATGAGAAATCGGGTTGCGTTGGAAATGGTCGCAGGGTTGCAAAATTTGCGGAACCGAGAAGTCAAGTCAGGCATTTATAAATTTGTCTTGGGCATGTTCTGGGGGCATCTTTCCTCTTACGTGCTTGGAGTCTCTCCTGGGATTGGTTTGGCTGTTCTGATGGTTTATGCATTTATTTCTTGGAAAGCTTGGCGTGAGATTTGGGATGAAGAGAGTTTTCTCAATTTGTACGTTTAGTGATGCGGCTGGGTACGACCGTACGGGTAACCCAATGTCATTTTTCGTGTGTAGGTTTGGGTTGGTTCTTGCAGAAATGAGTACAAAATTTGCCCGTTGCAAGCACTAGACGAGGTTGATCATGAGACTTGATACGAATTTGAACGGCAGGGTCATTGCTGGGTCAGTTTGGCATGCTACATTTGTGGCTACGGTAGCATTGGGATTTGAGTTATGATTAACTACATAAATCAACAGAGCTAGCTTGATAGATGTACGAGTACTCTGTTACTTTTCATCTCCTTCTTGAAATCTTCTAGCAAGTTCCATAAGCATGTATGTTTCCATATGTAAAGCACAATAGTCTACGATTCATGAAAGCCCTTCTAATTTCCAGAGTATGTGGATGCTATACATATATACACATATCACATGAAGTTTGTCGTATAAAATAACTCTCAATCACATTCACACCTAGGACTTCGATATTAATACCAAGAGCACAAACTTCATTTTCAACCAAGCAATCTACATCTCAATCATACCACGTCTACTCAGCCACCTGAATCATGGGTTCCGTCTTTTCATCTATATTCGGAACGAGCTATTTTCGATCTGAGAGTACTCATACCACGAGTGAAAAATCTTCTCGCAACACAAGTTCAGCTCGATCTTCTTTTTCTTCAATATGGTCTTCAGAATCGCAATTTGATAGAGCTGAAGCTGCTGGTTTTCCCCTGGGTTGGTATGATTGGTAGAAGTAAATGTTAACACTACGCCGAAATATCATTTCCTCATTGAAACCCTTTAAATCAATTGGAAACAGAAAAGGGTGAAGATGGAGACAAGAAAGAGTACTTGGGTTGAGTTGCGGAGAGTAGGTAGTTCAGAATCGATCTGGCAATAAGAGCTCGCTGGGATGAATGTACTTGATGAAAACAGAACGAATTGTACGACTTCGCTTGGAGTTATTACGAAGAATAGGTTTTGCGAGACATCTATTGGTATTGAAAAACAACTTGTAATTCATTTACGTATGCTTCCATCGACGTCTTTCCATTGTGAATATTGAATGATCACCTTGATTCTTGTGAGATAGGCTTCGAATGATCATTTTGTCAGGGGAAACGACGAGACGCAAAAAGATTATCGAAGTTAAGTTTTTCATAGATCATTCTAGCAATCGAATTTCTGGAATCATTCAGATCAAACCAAGAAACTCACTAGAACTTTCTTGACTTTCTAGTCTATAAATCTTTGAAGCATAAAAGTATAAAAGGAATATACTCCGTTCTGACACATCCCTCTGATAATTTCCTGAAATTCCACATCGCAACACTACACTTCCCCAAACTTCTCATCCCAAAGCCACGATAACCAATCCACAATGGGATCCTACTTCTCAACTCCCCGCACCGAAGACAACAATACCCCCACACCTCAAACCGCCAACTACTCCAACTATCAATCATCATGGTTCACGCACCCTTCCACAGGTGACTCTTGGACCGCAGGATTCATAAGCCCGAATAACACTACCGGTCGTCCTCGAAGTAATCCTTACTCTAGTAATTATCTTGATCCGGGTTGGGTTACTCCAATTGTTCGGAATGATAATTCTCGCAGATTCACATAGATTTTGGGTGCAGATGAGGTGTGTGTTGTTGAAGCTTGTTATGTGGAGACTCGTATAGCTTGATATCGGGTTCTGGCATTAGGAATTTTTGATCTTGTTTATTCTGGATACTGTCTTTTGGATGGGGATCTTGTAATCTGGGAAAACATGCAGGATAATAGCCGCTACAGTGAGGGAGGAGAGCTTATAGGGGTTATGATAAAGGGCATTGCAAACGAGCATTCAGACCAAGAGAAAAAAATGCAGAATAAGATCAAAACGTTAGTGGCAACGTAGCCAAAAATCGAATTCAATGAATCCTGCCATCAAAATCATCCAGTGAATGTTTTCCTCCACAACTAACAGGTACCTGGCGATGATAACCATACAAACGTGAAACAATTCAATCTCATGCCACTCATTTTGATAGAAGCGCGTTATTCCATTACCCCAGATGTATATGAGAAACTTCCTTTTGCAGACCAAACCAGAAATAGTTCATGCCCACCAGAATATCAGGTTACATTCATAGACATCATTCCCGACGTCGTTGAAATCCTCACCATATAAAACGTAAGCAATCTCAATCAGTAAGTTTACAATCCCCGAGATCGATCATCAGAGCAAGCGTATAAGCTAGTTAGCATACTGCCACCACATATTTCCCACATTGATTTTCCCATGATTATCATACCAATTGCTAATAAAAATTACAGTCAAACAACCCCCAGAACATACTTCACTTCTAAACATGATTCCCCGCCATTATTCAATAGTGAGAACTCACGACATCTTTTCCTAGGTACCTACTTATAGTCGACTAACCAAATCTCCAGAAAGTGGATACAATACCCGCCCCTCCTCGCTTAAATCTCTTCCAGAAAACTTTTCTCGCTAAACCAAGCTACTTTATATTCCTTTCCCCAATCCTATCTTTCAATAAAACGACCAATAATCCGGCATGGTGTAGTGGCTAGCATTTCCGCCTCTCATTTGGAGCATTACAGCTTCAATCAGGTCGCGGGAGACCGGGGTTCAATTCCCCGTACCGGAAATAATATTTTGCTGTTTTGGGGTAGGGTGGTGGTGGTGTATGGTTTTTTTTGGGAAAAGGGATGAGGGAATGAATGCTTTTAGCTTGGCTTTTGAGAACTGGAAGGTTAGTTTACTGTATGGATTTGGGTGCAGTGGTTTTGATAGGGGATGTATGTGAAATGAGTAGGTACTTTGTGGAGTGCATGGGGATGATTTCTCCACTAGCCTAGCGAGAGAATAGACGGCCATTTACATTTCTATCATCTTTCAAATACTTGTATCGTAGAATAGATATTATAGATACAAAACTCTGTTCTACAAACAAAAAATACACGTCCATATATCCTCTCGATACCCCTTCAAACTCCTACTGCTCACCACCGATCAAATTTCATACACGTGAAATATCACATCATATCATATCTATAGCACTTCATATGGATTTTTCAACCCAAAATAATTTTTGAATTTTATATTTACTATCTAATTCTTCTAATCATTCTAATCATTCTAATCATTCTAATCATTCTAATCATTCTAATAATTTCCATCCCTTTTTTCATTAATTATCTTAATTATCTTAATTAATTTCTCTTATAATTTTTTTATCTTTTTCATATAAATCATCAATTTCCTTATAGCATACACATCTATATCAACAACTACTCTCAACATAAATATCCCTCTCTTTTCAATTACATCCCTTTTATCCTTTTGTAATAAATTACATCATATCAAAAAATTAATACATGAATTTAGAATTCGAAAAACATTTTCGATTGAAAAATCCGTTTGAAATGCTATCTATCTATCTATATCATATCAAATCATATCATATCCCTTTCTCATCATCCGCAATTGCGCGATTTGTTAGCAAGTATGTCTTTCAAGGGTATCTATGAATCGCCTGCTCACACGATATATTTGAATTGATGAGGGATGAAATGTTTCTCCTTAGCTCTCTCTCTCTCTGTGTGTGTGTGTCTTTCAAATCCCGAGTATACTTATAGCTCATCTCCTCACATACATATCAAGAAATATATAGACACTATCTCACCCACCCTACAAAAAAGAGTAAATCATGAAGCATTACGAAGATCATCGACCGATCTTATGAGTTTTAAATTTCCCAATACATCGGTTCACTCGTTCATCCATCCATCCATCCATCCAAAGGCCAAGTAAAATAATGGAATAAACCACAAATGAATCTTTCACATTATTCTTCTCATCGCCTTTCTGACAAGACTTACTTAGCATTATTATATCAAGTCAAATACACACATACGATCAAGCTCATGAAAACTCTAAATCTCACACACACACACATATAAGCCCACCCACCACCACACTAATCCACAACTCAACCCCCTACCCAAAGATATCCGTTGCACATCTATCCACCAACCCATTTCTAAACCTCTCCTCCAACTCCTCTTCCCCCCCCTCAATCCTCACCCCCTTCTCCTTCAACCTCTCCCTCACAATTTCCCTCGCTGCTTTCCCTATCTCCTTAACAAAAGCTCCTCCACCACAAACATACACTCTCGCGCCCTCATCCCACAACCTCAAAATATCCTTCTTATCCTCATCCGCCAACATCCTCTGTTGCACATACTTATATCCCTGACCCATTCTCACCGTCTCCCTTTCACTCGGCGGAGAATCCGAATCGCGTGAAAAAGAATATCGTATATCGACTACACCGAGGTCTTCCCATCTGTCGAATTCCCGCGCATATAGACGATCGGACGTCGAAGATCTACATCCGACGAATAGAATCGCGGGGGTAAGTTTGCGGTCCGGTGATGCAGCGGCTTGCATGGCGCGTTGTTGGATGAAGCCTCTGAAGGGGGCGATTCCGGTACCAGCGCAAAACATGAGGAGAGGAGTTCGTTTGATGTCTAAGGGGAGATGAAAGAGTTTTTTGTTACTGGGTCGGACGGAGACTTTGATAGGATCTCCGGGGAGGAGGGAGGAGAGATAGGTTCCACAGATACCGGCGTAGTGGCCCGGGCCGGAGAAAGAGGGGATGGAGAGAACGTTGTAGGTTATTGTGCATGTGTTTGGGGAATGGAGAGGAGAAGAGGAGACGGAGTAGTAACGGACTCGTAGGGGAGAGAGAGAAGAAAGAAAATCGCGGAAATTGAGTTTCACTGACGGGTGTGCTTCTAGGAGGTCAATAATACTTAGACGTTTGGTGAGGACTTGTTGTTCGTATAGTTCTGAATCTGCAGACATGGTTGCGAGGTGTTATTTCGAATTTTAATCAGTGGTGGAATTGGCCATTGTTTGAAGCATCTAATTTTATTTTAGATAATGTATGAAAAGGTGGAGATGATTTTATAGAGCACATACCTTTCTACTAACAGGTTCGAATAGCTCTACATACCCCGCCAAAACATCTCTAATCGAAAGCGGGGTATCAAGTGGCAAAGTACCCAAACTCTGACCTTTGATAACAATGGTCGAATTCCAAGCTAGTCAAAAGACTTTCATAACCCTTCTAACGTTCTGATTCGAATTCACTGGAAGAACAGCAAGATAATCCCCACTTTCAAACGTCATATCGGGAGGAAGTTCAATTTCCAGATGACGTTTCTCAGGTATTCCTGGTGCTGTTAATACTTGAGCTTCAACTACAACACCATCTTGGACATCTTGTCGAAGACTTGTAACACCTGGTTGAGTAGAAATTTCAAGATGCATTCCTGTTTCCAAAACTGCGTCTTGAGATTGCGAGCCACGGCTGATTTTTGGCCAAAAAGTTTTGTTTAACCAGTTATCGAAATCACCAGATAGATCTCCTTTGGCCGCATCTGAAAGACCTCTCGGCACAAGTCTTAAACTTCCGAATTAGGCCATGCGATTATCAACTATTGTTGGTATTTTTTGAAATGTAGTTCTCCAATCACCTGATACTCATTAGATTCAATCACACAGTGATGAGATAATTTGACCTACTATGACCACAACCAAAACAGCAAATTGCGTCCCTGAAAGTGCAGTTGGCTCTAGTTTCTCTAACCAACTGACGAATCTAGCTGCATTGTCTGGTGGATGGCCCTCATATGAAGCTGTAATGATAACAATAGGTTGAGATTTAGGTAATGCTCCAACTACACTATCCATTTCCAAAACTTTGGCCCCAAAGCCATTTCCAGCAGCTGTCGAAGACATTCTTTGTGCGAAAGTAAGACAAGTTCCTGTGTTTGATCCATAAAGTATCGTCATGGGCTTAGAATGTAACTTTAGGCGCGAGAGATCAGGTAGTTCTGAAGAAGGCACCGTGGACTTTTCAGGTGACTCAATACTTGACGATGTTGAACCCCTTAGGAGATGCTCAAGATCCATTGCTGTCATACCATGACGCAGTGTAGCTCGCATTATAAGATCTTGTGGTTTGATAGTGAGCGTTTGCTTGATGCGTAATTTATATTCCGGATCATGGAGACGAAAATCAAAGTTTTGTAGAAGCATAGCTGCAACCATCAGTGCTTCTTGCCATGCAAATGCACGTCCGATACATGCTCTGACTCCACTTCCAAATGGCTATTGATTATGTTAGCTTGGCTAGATGAGATTAATCTATACACTTACTTTCCAAGCCGCACTTGGTAAGTTTTGGAAATTATCTCCCATCATACGTTCTGGTTTAAATTCATTTGCGTCAGATCCATAAACGTTAGGATCCTGTTGTACAGCCCCAAGTAGCACAATAACCTTGTCAGTTGGTTCGATTTTATATTTTCCACGGGAAAGAGTCGCGTTTTCTCCACTCACACCCTTGACAAGCCGTTTTGACACAACTGGAGCAGTTGGCGTGAGTCGTAACGATTCTCTGAGTACACCATTTAAGTATTCAAACTTATTGAGACGCTCCACACGAACAGGTCCTCTACCGACCACTTGGTCCACTTCGCGCTGAGCTGCATTATATGCATCTGGATTTTTCATTAAATTAAGGAAAGCAAATGAGAGCAGCCCAGACGTGGTTTCATGACCTTGTTATCAAGTTAGCTATGAGCAGTGAAGAGTTTTAACTTGTAACATACCAGCGATCAAAAACGTGATCATGTTAGCTATGATTAAATCATCTCTCATTTCATCCTTATTCTTAGGATCTTTTCCACTAAGCGTCGCATTCAAAAGATCCTTTTTGTCTGTAGGGTTTTGTTTTCGATGTTGCACCAAGCCTTGAGAAATCTCAAACATATAATCTAGATCTTTTTGGAATTTGGCGTTCTTCTTCCACATCAAACTGGTAACAAACCCTGGTCGTCTAATTCTATCCCCGGATTCGGAGAGGAATCCCACCATTGCATCAACAAATGGATGCATCTTATCTGTATAGAAAGAATTGAACTTGAAATCCATTGCACAAAGCGCAATTGTATCTAGAGTTAATCTGGTAAAATCATCCGTCATTGTTATGGGCTCTGATGGACCTGATCTAGCCCATTTCAAGAGTAATTGATTTCCGATGTCTTGCATTTCTTTTCTTTTGTCAGAAATCATGTACCTTTGAATGATAGAATCTTGAGAAACTTACGATCGTACATCTGTTCGATAGCTAATGGTCCAAAAGCAGGTACAAGAATTCTATGTGCTTGACCCCAATCCGGATCATCAGTCGTCGCTGTAAACATACCAGATGGTCGATCATCCTTTTTTGAAAGTGCCATTGGTGGTGTCTTTTCGAATCGACTTTCATCACAAAGTTCTTCCATCATCTCCACGGAACTAACGACGATTACTCTAGTACTTCCTCTGGTCAATTTGTATATAGGGCCATATTCGACGGCCATATGTTCGAGTGCTCTAAGTGGAGCTTCTTCATCCTTAAGATTCAACAAATTTCCCACGAGGGGTATGGCTTTTGGCCCAGGAATTGCTGTTGTCATTTTGCACTGTCTACAAGAAACGATTGTGAAAAAAGTACCAAGAAACGGACACTTACCATTTCTCGGGATTCATACTTATAGTTTTAAATCAAAGAGAAATCAGCATTCTTCAGCTGTAAGTAAGCCCACTAGGCATTCTGCTCGCAACTCTCCCCAAAACGGCGAATTATTGCAGTCTCACGTAAAAAATCATCACAAACAACTGTTCGCGGATAGGTCGTCGCCATGAATATCAATTGATGTGGGAATTGCCTCTTTGGGCATCCAGTGCGAGTGGAACAGGAATCCTCTTAAATATTTGAACAGTGATTGGCCTTTTGTGATCCCGAATTGTGGGTGTGGCTGAGCTCATGTATTCGATGTGTATTCTTCGCAATGTAAGTCCGCGACATATCATTGCCGGTAGGTATCAAAGCATTGGTTGAATCGATATCCGGAAGTTGTAGAAATCATTTGAAAAAAGCCAACTCATTTGGGTTCGACTCGTTCAAAGAAGAACATGCTGGTGCATTATATGAGAGAATATTGGCTGTGCAGCACAGCCTTCAAGAGTCCTAGCGATAGACAGATGGACATGTGGCACCAGGGAATCCAAATTCTGAACCAGCCTCATAAGTGTATCTGGAAATCTCATGATCGTCAACGATATGATTACCAAAATGTAGGTATACTGGCTGATCTGATGTTGATGTTGGACTCGAGAGTCGAGACGAAGATGGGCAACTGCATTCAACCACATGCTAGTTGCATGGTTAGAGGCTACCCTGGTGCTTATCCTTGTACTAGGTAAGCTAAGGTTACAGTTGAACGTCAAGATTACCGATACTAGAATAGCATCAAGTACCTAGGTACTCCGTACAAACCTAGTAGATCTTAGAGGTTTCTAAATATATAAATCTCCCTCACCTCTGACAAGGAGAAGTGAAGAGGGTATCATCACGTGATTTGTATCTACCTTCTCGCACCGAGTACGATGCGCCAATACGACACGATGATGAAAAGTCCACAGAAAAACGTCACTCGCAAGGCTGAGCTTTGTGTTTCCGCAGTGCCGACATATCTTGGCGGGGATTCGATTAACAACGAAGAAGACAATCAAAAAGTTTTCATTTCACTCTCTAGAAGAATTTATATAAAGCAATGTAAAAACTATTCTACGAGGGTCTATCCAAAGACCTCAAAATCAATAATATCATTCACCCGTCGGAATGTCATCTCCAACACGTCGATCACCAGCATTATCACAATCTCCTTCACCAAGTCTCCACTCCCCAATACTTCCTGAAGCTCCCAAGGAAAGCGCGGTAGTGAGGGTAAGCTATCTTCACCTGATCCCAATATCTGCCATGAAAAATTCTAATCAAATACACAGCTTATCATCGCCCCTATCACCTTTATTTCATTCCTCATCTCTCTCTTGATCATCGATAGCCGTAATAGTTACCTTCGCATTCACCAACACTCGGAACCCCGGACGTATCCCAACACTTTCATCGGGCGCATTCAAGAATTTCTTCACAAATTGATATTTAAACCACAACCATATGCATATATCAAATCACCATCTCGAGGACCAGATGCGGAGGGGATCAAGAGAAAGGAAGAGGAGCCATGGCATTGGAATACTAAACAAAAGAAAATGATGAAGATGGAGGTTTCGGATGCTTTTAGGTTTAGACAATGGGTATTAATTGGAATGGCGGTTGTCGCAACGGGAGTTGGGTTGCTGATTTTGTATCTTGCGAATTGGATATGGCAGATTTGGTATTGAGATATTGTGGATAGCTATTCGACATTTTGAAAAAGGAGGACAGATTGGATCTAGGACTGAGGAGATATGTTGCGCTGGGACGAGTTTGAATATCAAAACGAAATCAATACCCAGGTATCTCTGGATACCATGTGTCAAAGAAGAGCACGACATGATGATATTGAGGGGCTGCTGGTGACCTGGCATATGAAGCATATCGTCACCATTGTCACCATCGTCACCAAAATAATACAATAGCTCAGATGTTAGATATACTCAATCAATCATCTACATGTACTCGGGTCAATGTCTAATCTTGTATCCAATCGTTCAATCATGACATAACACAATAATACTTGGGCCGTATTTTCTCGAGACACTCTCGACACTTTACTGTAATGCATGGATTATCGGATGAAACCAAGAAGAAATTCCGCTCTCAAGGATCAGCTCAGAACTTTCAGTATATATAAGAGTGACCTACCCTACCTAGTGTGTGAAGTGAAGTTTGGAGATAAAACGCAAATAGAGAGAAGAAAGAAAAGAAAAGAAGGATATAATAATAAGTACGAGCTATACGTGAGTGGAAGAACAAACAGGAAGTGAATCTTTGAAGCTGAATTCCAAGTTACAAACACAACCTTCTTCACTTCTTCCTTTCTTCAAGAAGACAATCAATATCAAGCTTCTTCTCCTCTTCCTAAGAACCTTGGAAGTTCTTCAAGCTCTTCATCTCTTCTCGATCTCGAGCTCTTCTTCTCTTATCGGCAAAGCTCCACCAAAACACGATTTACTACAGTACTGTATCCACGATAACCTTATCGCCCACCGCCCACCGCCCACGAGATTTTTTATTTTTCTTCCCAAGAGCTTCAACCTTCCAACTTTCAACGCGTTTTGGCGCGATTTCTTTTCTAGACTTTAAAGTGCTCCACTATTGAAAAAGCAAAGGCAATTAGCTTTCATAGTGCACCGAACCAATTGCACTTCTTCAATCCTCTCAATGCCGTTGATTTGTGGCCTTGTCTCTCTTGTTTGCACATCAGCACACTTCTGCTGTTTCGCATAAGCTTAACTTCTTGAAGGGATCAAAAATATTCATGATGAATTCCTTAATTGACCCCCCCGCCTCTCCGGGCTTTTCACTTCGAGTGAAAGTCTTTACACCAGATGCTGCAGAGGAAAATGATCGTCCAATTCGTTGCTTTCGTGTCATCACATCACCAAATGTTACCATCAGAGAATTTTGCACAGAAGCCTCAAGAGTTCACGAAATCAATTATGGCCAGTAAGTAGTGTTTGCGCTTCTGCTAATATGATGGTGGGTTGCAAAGTTGAAATTAATACTTACTGATTGTTTCTTCATCTAGACCACTTGCGATCAAGAAGTGTATGGACGATGAATTATTTGACGTCACTCAGAACGATCTGATAGGACCTCTATTTACCAATATGTCTACTATTCGAATCATAAAAGCTCCTAATAAACCAAATGTTCGAGACTCACTTCCTCCAACGTCAGCCCTTCGATTCAACCCAATGAGTGTCCTTGGTCAGAAAAGAGATAGGTCACCGATAAATGGAACTGCCGAATCATTCTGGAATCCACAAAAACGCCAGAGAACGGCCATCGATCCAGACAAACCAATTCCTTCTCGAGAAGTCGAGTCATATACCGGTGGAAGGTTGGAAGGTATCCCAGAGAACACAGAAGCCACCATTCCCGATTCGCAACAGAGTGCTATATTAGGTCATGAGGATGAGGACAATGATGTTGTGCCAAATGTAAGAGAGGATTCTCCCATGATCTCCGACACCCCGCCCCCATCATCTCTGTCGCCAGTGAAGAGACGTTTTGTCCGCCAAAGTCATGCCATAACTAATTATATCACAAAGTTGTCTACCAATAATACCAATGCGCAACCCAACAGCGATCCAAAAGAACTTGTAAGTTCGTTTAAAGAGCCCCCGCCACGGAAGCAGGGCACACCAAAGGACATCACAGGAGCAAAAAGTGCAAGCTATCACATTCAGAGAGCTACCGATAGAGGTCGATCCGTTTCAACGACTGCGACAAGTCCAATGGCAAATGAACCACAACTTCCTTCCCATCCTCACTCAAGTTCTTGCAAGAAGCAAAAGACCTCGGAAACAAGTCTGCCAGCTGCGAAATCAAGCAATTCGAAGAATCAATCATCTAGGAATGAGGGGAATATTTACGACGATTTCGGTTCGGATTCTGAGGAAATAAAGGTTCCCCAATCAAAACTTAAACTCAAAAAGTCTTCATCAGCAGGATTACCTGGTCTTGAGAGGCTAGCTAACTCACCCTCAAATCAAAATCGCCATCTTTTCAAGACTTCTGAATCTGTTTCAACTTCTCATGAGCTACCCTTGACGCCAAAGAGTAGAATACGCGAGGAAGAATTGCGCAAGAAGAAAGAAAGTGAGGAGGCAGCAAAGGAGGCGCGGACTGCGGCTGCAAAAGCTGCCGAGGAACGTAGACGTGAATCCGAAAGAGAAGCCGTGGCTGCAAAAGCCGAGCGAATGCGTAAAGAGAAATCAGAGGAGCGTAAGGCAGAAGAGAAGCAGAAGCAAGCTACAAGAAAACGAAAAGAAGACGCCGCTCTTCTAGCTCAAAAATTGAAGGATGAGAAAGAGAAATTGCGCAAACAGATCGAAGAGGATGACAGAATAGAGAAGCAGAAAGCCGAAGAGGAGGCGGCGAAGAAAGCCGAAGAAGAGTCTAGAAAGTCAGAAGCTCTTGAAGGCTCTAAAAGAGCATCCGGAACTCCACAAGGAAGCCGGAAAGGTACCCCGGTCAATAAACGCAGTACTCCCAGTGCAATACTTCCTCGCCAGTCTTCTACGCCTCATTATCCAAGAGGAAAGAAGTCATCTTTGAAAACTTCACGTTCTTCTGAAAGTGTATTGAGCTCTTCACCTGGAGCCCCAGCTCCTAAGGATACCAGTCTAGAAGCTCAGATGCCATTACCATCCAAGGGTCCTAGACGAGTCTCCTTTGACCTTGACAAGACGAATACTCCTATAAAGCCACAACTCCAGAAGACAGCTTCCGTTGACACACCAAAAGAGAAAACAACACCCACGCTTACTTCTAGTCAAATCGCAGCCCCAAATCAAACGCCTATTCCCCTACCCAGAACATTCAAGCGCCCTGATCGTAGTGCAACTCCAGTCAGACAGCCGTCATTAAAACCATCTGCTATGAGTCAACCACCATTGATAGCAGGTCGGGCAAGTTCGATGGCACGATCTGCAACACCTAACTCTAACCCTCAACCGGCATCTAAGAGTATTCCTACTGAGAAAAAAACCTTGGAGAAGAAGACTATTACCCCGGAACCAAAAAAAGCAGCGATATCTACACCCGGCCGTCCAATCCCGATCAAAGGTATGTTACTATCACGCCGAAAGTCATTCAAAAAGCCTCATGACGTTTATTACTCTGTCAAACAAGGACAAAAATGAATCGTTGATTAATGAGTACAAGCTAATATCATCCTAGAGAAACCAAAGTCGCCACCTAAGCCTGCTGAAATACCACTCCCTCCAAGTTCAGACAGTTCCAGTTCTGAAGATTCCGATCTTGAAGAAGAGGTTACAATAAAGCAAGAAGCAAAAAGATCCATTAGTCCTCCAAATCGACAAATTGAAGAATCAAACAATCCCAACGACCAATCCGATGAGGATATCGAAATGGGTGAAAATCAGTCATCGCCACGGGATAGTCGATCTCCGGTTGTCTTTCATTCTAATGCACCATCTGGTGATGAGCGTAAATCCTTCAACAAGCACACTCAGAATTCGGCTTCTTCATCAGAAGACGAATCGTCTGACGAAGAAGAATCTGGAGACGATAACTCCGACAAGGAAAATAATCCTAAGGTTAAAACAGAAATCAAAGAGACCCAAGACAGTTCAGAAGACGAAGGCGATGGCGGTAGTGATGATGAGGATGTGAAGATGCCAGATGCTCCAGCTCAACGGTTAAGCCCGGAATTGCCAAGCCATGCCCGGAGAACTATGGTCTCTCCTATCAAGACCACAAATCAACGTAAGAACTCCAGCAGCGATGAGGATAATACCCAAGACGAAGTTGATCAACAACTAACATCTGATATCTTCGAAGCTCAAGGTCCATCATTTTCTTCACCCCTCAAGCGACCGATTATCAGACCAACGATTGGTTTCGGCGCAAGTTTATCATCTCTGAATAGTCAGAAAGGGACCATGTTCAAACCTAAACCCCTGTCAAATGGCCAACCCGCCAAATCAAAATTACAACTTTCATCTCAATTATTGAACAAGGAATTCTCGGAGTCGGAAGAAGATGATGAGAGTAGCAGTGATGATAGTTCTGACGATGATGATGTTCCAGTTCCAGCAAGCTCAAAAATCCCCTCTTTAACTCAAAGTAATGGTTTGGTTGCCTCAGCAGCCATTGCCGCCGCCGCAGCTAAGAGAATTAAAGATGCTGGTAGTGATTCAGATTCAGATTCTGACAATAGTTCGGATGATGCAATGGAACAAGCGAGAAAATCTTTGATGGCGCAGGTCAACCAATATGGAATGAGTGCTAGTCAAAATACTTTGCCGCAGGGATCACAAATATCGGTTAATGGTGGGGCACAAAAGGACAATGGAAAAGGGGGTGCAGTGCTTGGCAAAACCAATGGAAATGCAAAGAATTCGAGAAGTGCGGGGAAAGAATTCGCTAAAAAAGGAAAGGACAGGATTACGAATGGGTATGATTTCAAGAGTTATGGATCTTTCAATTGAAAAGCTGGTGGCGGAAGTCGATTAAATATGGGAGGATAAGGGTGTGAGCGCTTTAAGGGGACATACGACATTAAGCGCTATTTGTGCATAATTGTGGGATGAGCTGAGCGGAAGGAGGAGCGCACACTTTTGTTCATGATCATAAAGATTACGTTTGCAGAGATGATATCCGGTTGATTTGTTTCTTCTTTCAGGAGGTATTTGCATAATGGTATGGTGTGTAGGAGTTTGGATTCATTTCAAGAAAGAAAAATGGGAAATTTGTCTTTATTGGTACAATTTTCGCATATGTCTGTGTTTATCGCTTTGATGCGGGTGGATGGATATATGGGTGGTGTGTTTGGGTATGTGTCTTTTGTTTATAGAGGGATTGCGGAAGGGAAGAGGGCGGCAGAAAGGAAGGCAAAGGGAGGAGGGGTGTGTATATGGGAGGTTGGAGAAATAGTGAAGAGAGGATGTTAATATCATGATTTTTAATGATCTGGAGAGAAAGGTGATGAATGATTGGCAGTAGTGGCGCTGGAGGTGGATTGCATAGAAATGGGTACATAGGTAGATAGGATTGACAAAATATGTAATATGTAAGTATTTCAAATAGATATCATGATCCGATGACTGACTGCGTTTGGAGTTTTACGTTTATGTGATACAATATGATTGTTTTATTTGTGTTATATACCTTCTGAGGAAGAGTATTGTGATAAGGTTTCTCTGAACTTTATAGGTATATGGGATGGAGATGGTTGTGATAAAGAAGAGGAGAGGAGAATTGGATTGGATTGGATTGGATTTGAAGAGAAAACAACTGGGAATGTTGAAAGAGATGTTTGGGATCGGAGTATGAACAAAGTCACCTACCTAGGTACTTGAAGTTACCTTTCACGTGACCGTTCAGATAACTCGCTTGTATTTCCAGAACATCAGCTTGATCTGCTGTGTTATTTGGGCAAGTTATATGCAATATCCGAATGATTTCATGAAAATCTCAACTAAAAACCTTTTAAAATATACATGGTTTCATAGCCACATGTTGACAACTAATCATATGGATCTGTTCGTTGAGCGCGAAGTAGACAGTGATTGCGTTTTAGGCCGGGAACTAGACCCCGCCAATCTGAACTTTGTGTCTTGACTTGGGCATGGATCTAGTTGTTCACGATTTAACCGTTGGCGATTTTTTGATTTGCTTCGATTTTCCTAGATGTATGTATGTCGTGGCCAATAGTCTAAGATCTCGAATGGCGTTATCAAATCTAGCGCTAATAAGTTCGGCTCGGGGTAGGGTTACATCGCATGAATGTGCGAACCCCTCATATGTTGTGGCATCCCACTTGTTTGTCTCTTTGCGCTCTTGATCTTCATCTTCTTGATTTGCACTCTTCTTGTATTCTGAATATATGGGAGAAAATTACCGTGAGCATTTTTGAGAGATTTAGGAGAGTCGGAAAACAGGCTACTTTGGTTAATTACGATGCCAGCTTCATTTCGAGAGTACACTCATTCTTCTAAATTATATTTCACGAGGATCTTCTAAGATTACATATTGATATCTATATTAATAACCACTAACAGCATCCTCAATTCCCGACTCTTCAAATTCTTCGTGCACGAAGAGGCTATTGTTCAGCTTTCAAGACCGTTGGAGGCGCTGATGAGAGGAGGGATGTCGGAATCTCAAGCTGGATGTACGGTATGGGATGATGTGAGTAAGGAGACCTTTGAGCAGTTCGTGCAGTTTGCGTATACGGGCGATTACACGGTGCCTGTACCTACGTATGAGGTGAAGGGACGAGACAGATCTGATAGTTTGAAAGCACATTACCGGCGACTTTCTATAGAAAAAATGGAGGAGAAACTAAAGGAGAAAAGCTTGGGTGGGCAGGGAGTGATAGAACCCCTTATAGAACCACCATTACCAGGAGTACCACCGGAGCCAGCGGAACCGGCACTGGCACTTCTATTACCGTACGAACCACTAGGACCGGAACCATATTGGGTTCTCGAATTTTCAAATACCCAGATCGAACTTCGCATCTGAGAGAATCTGACTTCAACAAGCTTGTCTTCCCACTACTCGCCTTGCGCAATAATTACGAGCTTACCTGTGAACCTAGGGAATGGCACAATCCGTGCCAAGGCTATTCCAATGTACTCATCAGCCATGCCGCACTATACATTCTGGGAGATTTCCGACTCATAGATTCACTAAAAGCCTTAGCTCTATACAAACTCCACAAAACACTATCTGTGTTCCGGCTCAGCACCGACAATCTCCAGGGTGTGATCGATCTCGTAAGATATATATACGCAGAGGAAGGTGGAGAAGAGAGATCTGATGGCGAGATTGAAGCATTGAGAGGATTGGTGTGTCTTTATCTGGCGATTAATGCGTGGATGGTGCCACTTGATGATAGGTTCATGGAACTTTTGGGGGAGGGCGGACAGTTTGTGAAGGATTTCTTTATGTTTAAGCTGTAGAGATGAGTTAGTAGGCTGGGGGGTTTATAATAGTGTTTGTTGGATTATTCATGATGATATAACGTTCTTTGGTTGTTATGTTTGGAAAGGAAGTGTGAGTAAGAAATGACAAGTCGTCACGTAATAATGGGGACTTGCAAAGAACCCTGCGCTAAATCTGGGTGTGAGAAGCTTAGCAACTCAGATATTTAATGTGCATCTATTAGGCAATATAGATAGAAAAGGGTTTTCATACAGAACATTCCTTTCTACCAGTTACAGACTTCGATGGACCGACAATAATTCACAAAGAGATGTCCACAGCCTTGACAGCATTACTCGAGATAGACTTCTCTCCATGATGAGAATCAACATCGGCCGTTTCCTTCCTACGAACCACAGCCTCAAGATCATCTCTCTGACCACCATTCTCATTACTATCAACAGCATAGACTATATCCGCCTTCGCATAATCAACATCATGACCTCTAAAAAGCACCCAAAAAACCACAGCAGTAAAAGCCATCGTTCCCGCCAAACAAACAAACATAATAACCAAGCAAGGATTCCTCGACACCGGACCCAAACCAATCCCAATCGCGGCACTCAGCGCTGCCACCACAGCCTGAAAAGCTTGAACTAACGCTTTGAGATTCGGGGGCGCTTCGGTGTATGTGTATTCGGTTAGTGAGACTAGACAGAGTATTTCTTCGATCGCGAGAAGGAATTGTAAAGGTGTTTGCAGCCATAAACTTACTTTATTTGCTTGGACGTTGATATTTTGAGCGCTGTCTTGCGGGTTTCGTGCAGCTGCGCATTCGAGGGGATAGTGGTAACAAGGTCCGCGCGAATAGATGAGCTGTTGCAGACCGGCGGCATAGCCTATTCCCGCTGCTATGAAGAAGAATCCTATCGTCATTCGTAGGATGGGTCCGAGTGGGATTTTGCGTCGTTGAAAATAGGAGAGTGTGTGTTGAATGAGAGGACCCATGATTATACATGCGATCGCGTTGAGTGACTGAATGGTATCGTTTGAAATCCCTAGGGATTGCATTTGGCCTGCTTGGGAGATGAGATTGTTTGCAGTTTGATTATAGTAGAGCCAGAAAATCACAAAAGAGATGATGACGCGACAAC
Source organism: Botrytis tulipae (assembly GCA_004786125.1). Lineage (NCBI taxonomy): Eukaryota > Fungi > Ascomycota > Leotiomycetes > Helotiales > Sclerotiniaceae > Botrytis > Botrytis tulipae. The sequence continues at coordinate 84,844 of PQXH01000034.1, forward strand.
TTTTCAGTCCACGGCGAATTTCGTCGATGAAGAATGAGTTCCAGGGCACGCTGTGGTTGTAGTGTTGAATTTGATACTGTGGAAGCGCCGCCGAGAGACGAAATTTTGAGCGTGTTGCGATCAGGAGCACCCGACCTGCTTGGGGAAGAATGTTGCCTTGAGGTGGTAGTTTGACTATATATCATTCAGCTATGTTATTCTTTCAAGCTGAACTTTGCAATGGGTTCAGAATGACCTAGTCGCTTGTTCCAGAGAATGACAGGAATGACCGTCACTACCAAAATACATGTTGGTAGAAGAAATGCAGCCCAAAATCCGATATACTTTTCCATAAAAGTGGTAGGAATAGAAGAAAGCGCGGCAATATTAACCATCCTCAATCGAGATATTAGTTGCGAAGAAAGTAAGACTAGATAACAAGCATAGATTCTGTAACATACCAGTAATAACCACTGAAGATGAATTGTATCGCTAATTTCCGATCGGTTACCACTAGTTTGCCCTCTGAGTTTCGCTTGATAGTTGGGTTCGTTTCAGGGATTTGGTCACCTGTAATAATTATTAATTATTAGTATTAGAAATCTCTTAGAGAAAATTAATCCACAAAAGTATTGATAGCAAGCACCCTTACCAATAAAAGGATACATTACTGCTGACAATCCCCCTTGCCCCAGGCCTGTCAAAATCATAGTAGCAATAAGGCCTCCCAGACCCGCCTTATGCTCTAGCGAACTTGGAAGAGCAGTCACAAATAACACTGTGTATCCGATAACCATAAGTCTATTCATCAACACTTTAGTTTTCATCAAAAGGATAGAAGTTTTACACAACCTACCCGAGACTGAAAAGCATAGTCTTGTATCGACCGAGCCATGCATCTGATAGCAATGCAAACGACATTGGAGTTAAGTACTGGAAGAACAAGAAGGAATTTTTGATTGTTGTTGCTTTAGACTCTCCTAAGTCTAGGGCGCTAGGAAGTGCTTCGTCACCAGGTGGATTTTGAAGGTAATTTTCTGCTGTTTGTTAGAAGACTAATCGTTTTGAATATTCATTACTTACGCCATGCCACCGTAATTCCAAAGCGCGCAAGCTATGCTGCAGCACCTGTGAATGCTAAGAGCCAAGCAGTGAAAGGTATTCTATCAGACTCATCATTGAGAGTTTCGATTTCTTCTTTGGTGGCATCTCTTGGGAGAGATTCTTGACCTTGTTCCTCCATGATCAGTGCTACGCTTCAATAATGAAACAATTTTTTTTGGGACGGTATCTTGGGAGAGATTATTTGAGGGGGGCCTACGAAATCTCAGGTAGTTTGTCTTTGAATACTGTGCCGCCGAGGCAAATGATAGTCATGATTTTCTCATGTCGCTTCTACCGTGTAACAAATACAAATGGTATGATAGTGCAGCTTGCGATCAGTCCGAGGTATAATATACGGAATAGCCGATAAGGGAAACCAATAGAGAGAGAAGCCATTAGAGACATCTATAACTTCATATATCTAACTTAGACGTTTTTCAATTTTTGATCCTCCTAGTAAATGAAAATTTGATTCAAAATAAGAATATAAATAAGAATATTATCATACAGGACGATAGTATATTACGAGTAGAAGTAGTAATCAGATAATATATAAACGAGTAGAAGTAGTAATCAGATAATATATAAATGATCAAATAGTGAACTACTCCTCTCTTAATAGGAAGAGGAGATGTACATATATAGAATTAATTAGTCTCAAGCTCCGTGGTGAATCTCTACCTCGATACTTGGATCGATATTCGCAACTCGCTTTCAAGTAAAACGATTATACAAATAACAACTACGTATAGGTTACACTAGAGGTTTCCGTTATGAATATTCATAACAATTAATAAGTAAAAAGACATTCTACGAATTTGTAGTCTGAAGTTTCTTTTCTTCCCCCGATGAATATTTTGGTTGAAGTATAAGGCCTTACTACAAAATATAGATTTTTTCTAAACCGTAGTGAGTTTTTAGTAGTCATAGTTCTCTATTCCAAGACGATCTCCGAAGTTATGTTAGGTAGGTAGATCTCTATCCTTAAATCTCTATTTAGTAAAGTACTAATCGTGGTTACATGTCTCTATTGTTACAGACATGCATGTCGACAAAACAAGTCGATGGAACATGACAACAGAAACAGAGTGGACATCCGTTTGTATGAATGCCTATACCTGCATATGTCTGTGTTTGTACGCAGTTGATAACGAAATTCAGAATTCTAAAAAGGGGGGTGGGTTTCTTGGTGAGCTGAACGTAATCTTCTCTCAAATTATCAGGAACAGTTAATAAGCATGGATCATTAATTAGCAAAAAGCGTGGGTTAGCGGCAATTCAAAGGTACCATCTAGCTATAGGTCCACGAGTACCTAGGTTCTTCATCAATGATTGACGGAATGGGTTGTATGAACGATTTTTTCGACGGCGATTGGTTACTTCACGCCTAATTTTCACAGGAGACATTTGCACAGGAATACCATGTACCCGTATGAAATTTGTTTGACCTACGCAACAAAGGCTATATGGAAGAGTTGTGCACTTTGTCTGTAGAAGACAGCGATGACTTACGGAGAAGACCAACTCGTCTTCTCGTTGTGACCTCCACTAACTAGAAATATCTACAACCATATCTGCTCCTAATCGTCTACGAGAAATTTCCTCAAATGTTTCATGAACCTTTCTCGTTGATCCACGTGACAAAAGTGTGCCGCGTTATCCATGACAATCCATTTAGCCTTCCCGATATGATCAAAAAATGGTTGCATTGCGACGTCCTGTGCCTCGTCTTCTGCTCCATTGATGAGAAGTGTCGGTGCCTTGATCTTGTTCAAATTTGGAATCGACGTCCAGTTACGAAGATTCCCAGTGGGGGCTAGCTCGCAAGGACCATACCTTATATTTTGGTTAGCAGATTGTGCGGAGGGAAAGATTGGCAGCCTTACATAGTTCCATATGTCGTCGCATCTTTTGCAAACCAATCAAGGGCAGCCTGAACTTCAGGAGCTGGCCATGGTCTCGTGAGGCTCAGATGTCGCTGGTAGAAGACTTCCACAGCAGCTTGATATTCCGGGCTCTCGTAATCCTTACTGACATCCCCATGATCCAAGACCTTTTGGATGTCCAATGGAAGTTTCTTTCTGAGGGAGTTGAGGCCAATCTGCCATACTTCCATACTAGCCAGACTGTTTGCGATGACTAAGCGACGGAGGTTCTCTGATCTTGCTGGATCAGATGCCCATACAGCCGCGAGCATTCCACCCCATGAATGCCCGCAGACATCAATGAATCGATCCTTTAACCCTAGATGACTTATAAGATTATCGAGCTCATCTTGAAATAGCTTGACACTCCAAAATTCTTCATCGCCGGCTTTTTCTGGCAGATGAGTTGATAGCCCATTGCCAATCTGGTCGTAGAAAACAAGCGGAATAGATGGCGCAAGATCTTCCAATGGAAGCAGATACTCATGACAAGCTCCTGGCCCTCCATGGACTACTATCAAGGGTGTTTGGGACGTCGTGAAGTCGCCGACTACCTTGTACCAAGTCTGACAAGGCTTTGAAATGCCTGGGACAATAAACTCTGCAATACCCTCCGTCATGATTGTTTAGACAAGAAAGAGTGGGAGTCTGTGGTGCCGAAGTGAGTTCTTTGGGGGAAAGAACTTTTGGACCAGGTGGGGTCCCTGAAATCTCGAGTGTTGAGAATATTTGACTTCCGGTACCCCAGAGTAAAAGGAGAAGGATACTGAGATTAAAGGTAAGGTAGGATTGATGCCAGCTATTCGTTCATCACCCATTGCAACCAACAAGTTGAGGTATATGCAGTTGTAATTTCAAAGGGAAGTTTTCTGTGGAGAAATAACCAATATTTGAACAGGCTGTGAAGCAACACAGTTACACGGCATGAAGAGCAAGAAACCTGGCCACTGGACTTATTAAGCCATCATAGCATCATTGTTAGCGGTCTGACCACGCATAAAGCCGTGCCAATAATCGCTTAGCGGAACAGATCACAACATGTAGCCGAATATACTCCCATGTCGCACCCTGGTAATGGCCTCGCGACAGTCCCTGTCATATTCCAAGGTTACATCAGGTGATCTTAATGCAACCTACCCACACTCCCCGAGAGCTTGTGTTGATCAGAATCTCTTGGGAGCTGGGGAAGAGCTTTGAGTGATCATAGCATACCGCTAGTGCAATGCATAAAGTTAATAGTCTAGTAGGAAATCCACTTGTAGATAAGTCGTGACGTTTTACTCTCCTTTAACATTTACTTGCAAGGACTATATCGGTTGGAACAAACGGCTTGCTTCCGGGTAAGCATGCACAGAAACGGTACGATCCATTTTAATTTAGATGAAAAGAGACGAAAATTTTCTTTCATTCTCCATTCCCCCATAAATTGCTCTTCTCCTATTGGTTACCACTCTCTCGGGACTTGCATGGTGCCTTTTTACTCGTGCGGCAAGAAACTATGCGACTCCGGCGCTATGAAAACCCGGTTAGGCCTCTTGTAGCTTACCATCTTGTGGTATGCGCATCTAGCGTCGGAGTTGCATACTTTCTGGCCGCACGAGTAGTATTACTTTGCTTACAAGACACTAAGCTACCAATGAATACGTCTCGAACGGTCCCGGTCTAGTTTTATACCCGTTCTTCGGAAGTAATCTCTCTCTTGACCATGCATCAATCGCTTCCCAGTTCACACACACTGTCTCTGATTCTGACCGAAGTTCTTTGTTGGGCAAAGCATTATGATCCCCAATCCAGTATGCAGTGTAAAGGCCCACATCGGCCTTACACATCAGGCTACGGCGGATAGTATCAACGCAATGAGCTGTTTTAACTATTAGCTGGTGCTCCAAAAAGTTGAACATTCGGGAGAGAGGAAAACTAACTCATGTGTGAGATATTATACTCTTCCTCCTCAACTGTAGCATTTGGGAAGTAATAGTCATGGAATATATTTCTGCGCAGTGTGTTCTATGAGGAAGTCAGCCGTGAACTCTTACAACGGCCAAAAATCATACAAACTTTGATTATGGATTAACTCACTAGACAATGAAGCTCGTGGTGTACCGATAGAACTGAAACATATTCTCCATCCGTTAACTGCACGATATCTTTGCCGAAAGTTGCGTGAGCCATCTCTAATTCCTCCCTCGAGGCACGAATGTTAACGGCTGCCAACCCTTTAGTAGTGTTCAAAGCTGGGTTAGACGGAAATTTCCTTTTACATACGTTCCAAAAGATATTCCCATGCTTCATCCACGTCTTTGGGGGCTCCAGTAAATTTGGGGTCTTCGCCAAAATACAAAGGGTGCCGTTCGTATGAAAGAACTTTGTTGACTGGCGCTGTAATGTTGTCAGTCTGAGAATATATACTCAAGAACAATGTAAGACCAACAATATGGTAGTGGTGGGGTACTACTCTGGCTCAAGATCATGAGCAGGGGAGCAGACACGATTATATACATGGCACAGATGAAAGCCAAAATCAAGCGCCATGATTTTAAGAGGCGGAAAGGCTCTACAATCTCTGTAGAGGCTACATCGAAATTTCCATGTACTGAATCATTAATGCCAAGTAGTTTTTCATGGTCATCCAAATCTGTGAGCTCTGAAGAGTGCTTTGATTCAAAAATTTCCATCTTGAAAAGCAGGAGGGTTCCCAAAAGCTTCGAGTGGTAAGATTGATGAGGGAAAATCTGGCTCACGTTGTGGTTTTCATATTTGGTGGAAAAATTTCTCCGCTATGGCTTAGATTGCCTACTATTGTACTAGAAACAATAGATTGCACCGGATTTTGAGATGCATTGAAACATGCAGGCTTCGTGCTGTTCAAGAATTACGCAGCTGATTGGAATGTCCATGATGTGATAGCAGAAGGTACTGATCTTCAATCAGTTGCCGCATTTTGCGCCTCTGTTTTACATTCGAAGATAAGCATGCAATTTTTGAATAGCCCCACAGCACATGTAGAAAAGGTAGAGTGCATATCTGCAATCTATTGAAGGACTGTCATCCCTAGTCTGCATTGACAGGGACCTATATGAGTGTGGTATCTTGACTGGGATTGGATCTATATTTCAAGATAATTGTAACCCTCACCACCAATCATATGTCGTGTTGTTGTGATTCTCAGCGCCTATCATTTCTCAATAGTGAGAAAACTTGCCACAATGCTATATATTTGGCAGACAACCATCTTTTCGAGGCAGGTCTGTAAACCAAAGCAAGCAGCCGATACAAATTTGTGATTTGGAACTACATATGCATGAACTTCAGGGTTCAAATCCATTAAATTTACCTAAGCGAAATATACCCATGCCTCTATAGAGATCAGACCAGAATTACCAATCGGTCTTCTAGACACACTGGCAAATTCTTCCTCAAATTTGCCAACGCAGAAGTTACACATTCGGAGGGGCATCTGCGGTCTTCTAGACTTACTATACTTTATGCAATCATCACTCCATTAGGAACGTTCTCGATCCCTAAAGTTGAGAGATGCTTTGCTCTTACGTTTCTAGAAGAAACTCCAATAATCCAGCCGCTAGGATAAGAGCTTTCACGCGAAGACTTCCGGGTTATAAGTACTCTTGGTTTCTCTTCCTTCCTATACCTCATTATTGTCCAAGTTTCAAAGAGCTGAATTCTATCCTACTCTACAATCTCTATGCGATCTCAATCTGCATAATTGCAAGCATGAAGCTCCACGTAATTATTATGGCTACTATTTCTTTGAGCGCAATCGCTGCGCCGCTAGGTTTGTTTTGAATGGTTCCATATTATACCACAATCTAATTTACTGTAGCCAACAAGGACTCCATCCGAGGAAGTGCCAGTTCCGAGCCACCTCTCATGGACGCAGGGATTGACTTCGACTTCGTCGAAAAGCGTGTCAGACCCGAGCCACCTCTCATGGACGCAGGGGTTGACTTCGACTTCGTCGAAAATCGTGCTAGTCCCGAGCCACCTCTCATGGACGCGGGTATCGATTTTGATTTCGTCGAGTAAATTGTCAGTCCCGAAAGCTTCTTCCTTGCAAAGAGATTGGGTCCACAGAGATAACAATCCTATTGTGGGTGGCGGGGATCATTGTTGAAGAGAGTATTGTGTTTTGAGGCGCAGGGCGCGTGAGCCTTGGGGAATCAAATTCTAGAGGCGTAGCATATAAACAGAGGGGTATTTTACACAGAGAATGTGTAGCCAAAGTTTCAACAATGCATGTGACGTTCCAGACCGTGATTGATTGCCCTTCCCCTAAAACTCCTCACTAGATTCACGCGTGAGAAGGGCAGTCAGAGATTTACAAGCCGAAAAATACCATTCACAACAATTTGCATGATCACACCTGCAGAATCATGTTTAAACAAATCAAAGCCTCATTTTATAGACTGCCTTGATGGGTTTCTAGTTTTATTTACGGCGCACTATGTTGTCCTTGCTGCCAATGGCTACGTTGTTTTTAATCTTCTCGTGGAATCTTAGAATATCACTCAGCTTTTGACTATGGGAATAATTTTGATTTTCATTTCAATTTTTTATCTTTGAATAAAGATTGATTGCACAGGGACATCAAAGGCTGAGGATGAAGAGCCCAGTATTAAAAGCCTGTTTGTGAAACACAACTGCGTCACACATTGCCACGACAAAATCAGAACATTAAATCACTTGCCGCCATTTTCTTCTTGATCCATAGATTTCCCAGCCTTGGCCGAAGATTCCCGGCTTTGCCAACTTTGGTTCTTCATCTTGATATAGCTGGACGCTCTTCCAGAAGTTTTTAAATTGTGCCCAGACCCATATATCCCAGCGGCAGTCCGTCGATTAATATCATCGGCACGAAGAAATCCTGATTCTAGACTCATCAAAAATGGTTTCAAGAATATAACACACGCGGCCATGATACCAGTGCTCTGGACGACCATTTGGCAGACTACAGTCTGCCATATGTTGTTGAGAAACAGATCATTGATGAGGAGGCGCCGAATATAAACGATTTGAATAACTGAAGCTGCAACAACCCTGGAGTAAGAGTCAGACATAAGTCCTCAACAGGAGACCAGTAATTTGAAATGCATACATCAATCGAAGCCAAAAGGCACTTAAAATAGTAATTCGTTTTCCCCATGGCATCTGAACAGGTAATACGATAATTGTTGGCAATACAACTAGAGCAAGATCTGTCAAAATATTCATTACGGAGATGTAAATCTTCACGGCACGCTTATACAGTGTTAGTTCAGCCTTAACTTCCATGCTTGAGAACCTGTGGCTTACGATATCGATACATGCATGGTCAATAACATTCCATCTCTGCGGAGATGGACACTGGAAAGCTACAGCGAACACTGAAGTCATTCCCCATGCGACTGTAACTGCACTGGCCGTATATATCATAATTCTATGCCAGGATACTGGTGTGATAGACCAAAGAGCCGCGAATACGGAGCTCTTTACCAGTACGAGAGTGAACATGCTCAGGATTTCGATGCTGTACAGTGCCTAGTTAATTCAGCATTGAGCAAAAAACGAGTAAAGCAACTTCCATACCTTAAGTGCCCGATTTATGGTCTCTTCTGAAAGTTCTACAGGCGAATTTCCTATGACCTGGCCTGCGGGGCTCAACAAAGTTGAAGTTTGGCCTACATAAAAGACCTGCAATTTGTCAAGATTAGGAGAGATACAGAGGATCGCAGGTAAAACTGGTGTCTTACAAGTGCAGCAAACAGAAGGGCATCAGAAACCTCAAAAGGCCTGGAAATAGCCAGTTTCGTAAGAAATTGAGCGGCCAGAGCTAGAATAGAAAACGTGAGAAGAAGCCAGGCCAAGATTTGAATGACCGGCGCTACATGGCTACCATCAATCTTCGGTCCGTTCCGTGGCAAAAGTGGATAGTACGGCTGAGAATCCATCGCGAATCACTTAATAGACAGAATGGTCAAAGGTCTACTAGACGGCAAGAGAGAGGGAAGCTGTGAGGTGATAAAGGCCCACTGATGGCTAATTGTAACTTGAGATAAAATGAATGTTTATAGGCAATACTACAAGGAAAATCTAATCCAACAGTTGGTTCTAAAGCATCATCATGGCATAGAAAGATTGGGAAGGAAGAGAGGTTATGAGGGGAGGAAGTGGAAGGGTTGCAACTGGCTAAACCCGCTGCATATCCGCTGAGGATCCTACATCCAATGCAGTACAATTTTATTTACCCTTGAAAGGGTGTATTGAAGAATCCAGATTTAAAGTATTGCTCACTCGTTGTTTTATGCAGAATCACTTACATGCTTCCGCGAACCCATCTAACAATCTTCACTCCTCCAACATGCGCTTATTTCTGGGAATGGACGTGGATTTCGGGATCAAATGTGATATCGTACCACTTACTATTCAATCTAATCTCGGTGAATTCATCGACAGCGTAACATTCCAATTATGAGCTCCTTCCAATTAAAGAGGAGATAAAAAAATTCGAATATTTTGCATACCCTACCTAGCTCGCCTGGGAACTATTATTGTGGTATGGATTTGAAGATTAGGTACCTACCTAGTACTTGCACGCCCGGCTTGGCGAACGCTCGGACTATAGTAATTAACTCACCAATCGGGAAGCGATAATACTAGGCCGTATAGTGCACACCCATGGCTGTTACTTTTAACCTGGGTATATTGAATTGAAATTCTTCGATTCTTGTTCCAGACTTGTTACCCTGCAAATGAAGAGCATGGATCATATAGAGACATCTGATCATGTCGGTTAATTATCAAATTAACATAGTACATTTTATAATATAAGCTGCAGGACATATTTACTATGCCCAGACTGGTAGCCTTGGTATCTTTTGTTTCACTCGCTGGCAATTCACTTCCAACTTCAATCAACATTTCCGCCTTTTTTTCACAAAGACGACGAGAGCAAGCTTGCAAAGATCCGCAATGGATATGGAACTCCAGAACAGAAAGCATGCCACAAATATCGCTTCAGACACTTCTCTCGCCGAAGACGTTGACGAAACGGGTTGCACCAGAGATGAACGAGATTTGATCAGGCTTGGCAAAAAGCCTGTTTTGAAGGTACGTATATCTCCATGTTATAGACCCATCTCATCTGGTGATAAGCCTTGCTAACGATGTATAGCGCAACTTTGGCTTCATGTCCATTTTAGGGTTTTCATGTACTGTCCTTATTACCTGGGAGGGAATGTTGATGTTTGTACGCCCAACAATCAATGTCAATACATTTAGTTTGCCCTCGAAGGTTTATGGCAACGGCTGACACACCATAGAGTATCAACCCAGAGCCTTGAGAAGTAAGAAACACATCTTTTTAGCAAGCATGATTGCTGACGGAAGTAGTGGTGGTCCTGCCGGGGTCATCTGGGGATACATTATCGTATGGATTGGAACCATCTCGACCTTTATTGTTTTGTCGGAATTAGCTTCTATGTGAGAAAAAATCTCTTAGACATGACTAGACCATTGATACTGACATTTCGACAACAGGGCGCCGATAGCAGCAGGTCAATACCAGTAAGCCATCATTAATATTTCCAACGAACGCCTCACCTCATGAGATTTTCTAACAGCAAAGCGCAGTTGGGTTGCAATGTTAGCTCCCGACAGATCTAAACGATTTTTAAGCTACATCACGGGTATGTGAATTCTTCTACAGGATATCTCATGATTCGAAGGCAGGGAACAAAATCTAATTGACTTAGGGTGGATGACATTCGTCGGATGGCAAGCAGTGACCGCATCTGCAGCATACCTTATAGGGACGCTTTTGCAGAGCGTCATACTGATGACAAAATCAGACTATGTTCCAAAACCATGGCAGTCGATGCTCTTCTTGTGGGCTATTCTCGCCTTTGCAGTTGTGATCAACACAGTAGCAAGCAAGACTCTCGCGCACTTCGAAGGTGTGATCCTGGTTCTACACATCCTAGGGTTCTTCGCCGTTTTGATCCCGCTCGTTTATCTTTCACCGCATGGCGATACTTCCCTCTTTACGACCTTTGTGAATGAAGGCGGGTGGTCCTCGCAAGGATTATCATTCATGATTGGCTTGCCAGCTTCTGTTTTCTCGCTTATTGGTGCTGATTCGGCCGTTCATGTAAGATGATTTCCAGCTTGTCAGTTCAATGAAAGATCTTCGGCTAACCAGCGGATTACTTGTATCCAACACAGATGTCGGAAGAGATTAAAAGAGCATCAATCGTTGTACCCCGTGCAATGCTCAGTGGTCTCATTCTCAATGGTATTCTAGGCTTTGCGATGATGATTGCATATCTCTTCTGCTTAGGGAATCTCGATGATGTGTTGAACGCACAAGAAACATTAGGATACTCATTTCTTTACGTCTTTCAAACAGGGACCGGTTCAACTGCGGGAGCTGCAGTGATGGGCTTACTCGTCGTGGCTCTCGGTGTCTGTAGCACAGTGGGTGCTCTCGCCTCATCCTCTAGGATGCTATGGTCTTTTGCCAGAGACAGAGGTGTTCCGCTATGGAGGATTTGGGTAAAGGTGAACACCTATTTTCTCAATTTCACCAATATAATACCTCTCGGGATGTATTAGATGGCTAACCTCTGATCGCTAGCTTGACCGCCGAACCTCAATCCCCATATACACCATTGCGTTTACCACTGGTGTTTCCGTGCTCCTTTCGCTTATTATCCTCGGCTCGGGTGTTGCATTTAACAATATCGTCAATCTCAGTATTGCTGGTCTCTATTCTTCGTATCTCATCTGCTGCGGCCTGCTTCTTTGGCGGCGGCTACAGTCTCCTGGAATCAAGGCGTATAATCCGCGTATTCTAAGAGTCGGTCCAGATAACTTACACTGGGGCCCGTGGCGCATCCCGGGAATATTGGGTGTCCTTAATAATGCTTTCGCGTGTGTGTATCTTTTCGTGCTGTGGTTTTGGGCTTTCTGGCCCCCACAGACACCAGTTGCTCCAGCAACCATGAACTTTAGTATTCTCACATTTGGTGCAACGGTTTTATTTGCAGTTTTCTGGTATCTGGTTGATGGACGAAAGTCATATCAAGGACCATTGATAGAGATTGAGCTGTAGATAGATTGAATTGCATATGGTTTCAAAACTGAGTTTTTGGGTGGTGAATTGTAGACTGCTATAAGCGCAAATGGCATTTTCGGATTTATATCCGAGATTTGGTCCCAACTAATCGTGTGTATATTGACTGTTCTGTATCAATCCAGAAAATTATGTATCTATCCTCAAAATGTTGAGATGAATAAGTAGATCCATTAGTGATCCCTTGTATTCCATATTCCCCGATAGGTTACCGAATCATCGGGTCGGGCTGAATACCCAACTAGGCCATCTCCCCTCCATCTATCCGAAAACCATCTCAAACTAAAACAGCACTAACAAAAATCCCCAAAAGCATACAACACACCACATCACATCACAGAACCGAATACCATCTCAAATTATACTCGTAAATTACTTATGAATTATTTCCTCTCATTCATCCATTCATCCTTCCATCCATCTTCCCAAACATGACACCCAAAGTCACTAAAAACGCATTAATCTCTCGACTTATCCCTGTGGTGGCAGAATCAATATTTCAGGGGAAGAGAAATTTAATATAAATTCCCATACAAATTTTCTATATATACATTACGATATTAATAATATATTTGTAATTGACGAAATATTCATTTCGTTTGTGACAGATGGAATTGGCACTTTTTGTGATCTGTTTAGTATTAACTTTTAATAGAAAAAAAGAAAATAAGGGCCCTGAGGCTTTAGTATTTAGAATTGCAAGGAAGGTGGATGGAGGGGAGTGAGCACAAGAGCTAAAAGGAGGAGAAGGGGAGTGAGTGTAGGAGTTAGGAGGAGGAGGAGGAGGAGGGGAGCGAGCGGGAAAACTAATGGCATTAACCGAAAATCTAAAGGGGGGTTTGTTCACCTACCTCACTTTCGATTTATTCTTCAATCAGAAGCTTTACCACCATACCACACAGGACAGAATGTACTATATAAGCAAGAATATTAAATAAATCTAATACATATATATTAAGATATTTTATTGATTATTAATCGAATTTAATAAATAAGCTTTTAATTAACTTTCAAATTTCAAGAAATTTCATTGAGACTCTATTGATTAGAATAAGCTTCATAGGGTATAGATTTCTAAATTATCATATTAATTCTTTAAAAACGATTCTTTCAATATATAATTGAAAATCTAAAATTTTATGGTGGTTAACGAAATAATGGTTTCGTCAACCACGGATTCTGCCACCACAGGGTATAAAAACCAGAGTTCTTTATTTCCATCAGATACGATTCTTAGTCACGCATCTTTCGCCTTGTCAAATATCTAATATCCAATTCAAGGAAGCACGGCATGAGCAATCCAATTCGACAGATATAAAAAGCAAATCTCAATCACTTCTTATGCAGCAATTTCAATAAACTAGACCATCTCACGAAATACAAAAAGCAAGGACATAGGAATCTCAACTGTAATATGGCTTAACATCGTGATTGGAAAATGGTGATATTTAATAGTGGTACAAATGACCATGTAGTAAGAACCGCGAGGCTCGATACTAGACTAATAGAATGTTATCCACGAGAATCTTATTCCCTTAACGCCACCAATCCGATCGTCTCAAAACATGGTATCATAGTCAAAAACCAACGCCCCTAGCCTATATTGAGCAAACAACAGTAACCAACTCCGCCTTTCCCCTCCCCTCTGATAAACTCCCCCTCTGAATATCCTTCTCCCTCCCCAAATACAGAAAGTCCTCCAGGATAGAAAAATAAAGAATCATTAAATCCACCCCTCCGTATCAGAATCATCTTCGAAACTCGCCGAACATCGCGAATAGTTACTCTCACTATATGCGTCTTCTCGATCCGCATATGTATCCCTGCCATTAACCCACCTCCCTCGTCCTTGCGCTACATATCCGTAATCCATTATAACATCATCCACGATGTTCATTAGACTTTCCAATCCATGGTCTAGTTCCTCGTGTTCGTCCCCCGTGTATGCTGTCTGAGAGCTGATTCCGGAAAATTCAATTGGGAGATTACTTCTTGCGCTTGACCTGGATGGTAGAGGTTTATAAGGGTTGTTTTTATTGTCGTTCGTATCTCTGTGAGCGCGATTCTGCATCATGCTGTTGCTCTCTTCTGATTTCCATCTGAACCTCAGTTTCTCTCTTACATCTTCCCATCCACTCACTCTGCCCCACAACCATTTCTTTTCGCATTCCTTTTCGAATATAATTTTCAGGTTTCTTTCCTCATTTCTTGTCGGCTCTGTAAACCTAAGAGTATCTTGAGCTTGATGTGTGATTCCCCAATTCATTATCGATTCTTCGAGTTGTCTCGATAATGTTGATGATTCGTCATTGGATGAAAGATCAGAACAGAAAGAAAACGATCCTGGCCGTTTCTCAAAAACAATTTCAATGCTCACCAATCCCTCCATTTCCAAAAGTGCATTAACAAAATGATTATCGCCAAGTAGCTCACACCATACCTCAAACTCTAGGGCCAAATATCGAATCATATGTAGATTCCTGGAATACAGGATATGATTTCCGAGATCGGGATAAAGAGTATAAGAAGAAATGAATATGGTATCTTGAACATAGTTTATGTAAGCATATGGATTTGAAGGAAGGTAGTAAGGTTGAGCGAAAGAAAGTGGAGTTAGAATGGAGAGAGCGAGACGACGAGAGAGGCGGTTTATGTGTAGGGCGATTGGAAATGGACTCTGAGTTGTCAAAGATGGAAGGGGTTCTTCATCTTGTTGCGTTGAAGTTGAAAAGGAAGAGGATGATCGTGGTGTAGATTTAGTGTGTTGATGTATTTCGACAACTTGCGGCTTGGGTAACGTATGTCTCCAAATGGTTCTCTGAATGTCCAGTGGCAATGATGCAAAGTGAGGAAAAGAAGTAGGGGGAGCCCACTTGGTATTCGACAGCCGATTGCAATTAATATTTGATGCAGACGAGGAAAAAGAAAACTTGGACGAGGTACTAGAAGAACGAGAGAAAGAAAGAGAGGGAGGTGCATTTGAAGAACAGTTTCGAGATCGTAAAGGTAATGAGATGTGACTGGGTCTTTCATCCACGGGTGTGAGCGGATAAGTAAATATACCGTAGTCATGAGGTGGTTTGACGGCAACTTTAGGAGTGCTGTATTCGAACGGACTATAAACAGATATTGAGCCGGGAGATGGAAGAAAAGGATCACTAAGATCGACTCCGGGGAAATTAAAGTCTGCCATTTTGAGAACTTTCGACATGTATCAATCCTGAATTTGGTATTGTGTATGAATTCGAGAGAACGTGAGACAAGAATGGTTGCAATGAGAGTATTGCAGAACCAAAAAAAACAGAACGAAGGATTGAACGATAGAAATCGAAATTACTTCTAGTGAAGGTACTGACAAGTTCGAAATAGAACTTAGATAAGATGAACAAAAATATCGTTTCTTCTCAAGCTGAGGATGAGTAAACTTAGAAAGCTTTTTATTGTAGCCAAGAACTCTCGCGAAGGATACTAAATTTAGGTAAAGAAATTCAGCCCAGCTAGCTCGTTGCACTGCAAAGACCAACTGTCATGTAAGCACGGCGATGTCATAAAAAAACAGATCGAGAATTAAGAACAAAAGACTAGAAGAAATACCAACAGATCAAATATAACAAAACAAGTAAGACATGGCCATCCAAACCAGCTGTTAATGAATTGAACAACGAGAAAAGTAAGTGAGTGTTCGTGTTCAACAGAAACATGGTTGGCGATATGGTGGCTGAGATCGACTGCGACTCTGTGAGATCCAATATAAATAACCTTATTATTAAGTGAATGTTGCACCTCCACTGTTGAGCCACCCCACCAACCATCGATAACTTACCCAACCAATAAATGTCAGCACACATGAGAAACATGACCATTGAGCGCTTGCGATGTGTTTACGGACAGGTGATTGATGTCAGTAAGTGACGGTTTTGTTGCATGTCGTAAGAAGAGGGCATTATTTAGATACTTGGCTATGTTTCCGATTGATTGGGTGTCATCCTAAGGCTGCGTCGTATTATCATCCTCTTTACATCTCTTTCCGTCAATAGAATCATATGATAAGATTGGTCAGGTTGTATTGAAACGGGGAATTGTTGCATATCTCGAAACATGCATGCCCTATTGCCCAGTTCCGAAAGCGTTAGAAAGACATTGTTAAAAGAGCATTTATATCCAGCTTTTAAGGAAATCCCTGGTCTCGGAGCGATATCGATAATCTTGTTTTTTGAGATGTGCAACAGACACGGAGACTCACCAATTTGGGATCGATGTCCGTTAGACTGCAGTCAGTGTAAGATTGTCCCGATCACATGTCCAAGACTAGAACTTCAGCATTTGTCTATTCAATCTAGTGTCACGATCACAAGTCAAAATATATCGAAGAGCGATTAATAAACAAAAGTAAGAAAGTGAAGAGAAGCAGAACCATTAGGAAACCTTGCTCTCTTAGCTACCCGATAAATGTAACGAATAGTCACGTGTTACGTAGATCTCTGATATACATCACACCCCAAGCTCAATCCGATTCTCTACACACCTAGGTATTAAATACTGCATCAAAGACCCAACAGACAAACTCTCTCATATCCTCCCATCCAATTCGTGCATCCCAACTCTATCAATATCCCACCCCGCACTTTCCAAACATCCACCACCTTCGACTCTCCATCACTGTCACGCAAATCCGCATACAAAGCTGCTTTCCCCTTACCCGATAACAATGTAACAGAATCCCTCATCCCTCATCAAGTCACCATTTTTTTGCACAAGACCTCTCCACTATCTCAATTCCATAAATCATGTCACACACTTCTTCGTCGGAGAAGAAACAGGACAGACCAGAATTGACCATTCGCGAAACCCTTCAACAATCTATTTATTCGAAATCAATTCAAACAAGTACAAGCTGAAATAATATAAGAATTGAAAAATAATGGAAAGATTACTTGAACATCATCAAATCTCATAAACTTATTTATTATTGATTCATCACAAAATCTCTTAGAGAGATCAATTTTGGTCTCTTTTTTCTTTTACGTACAAGTTAGCCAAGCCCCGAATATCCTGCTCGCTTGGAAAATTCACCTCGCTAACGATTATGGATGTATGTAAATACGCATTTTTTGATTAAGTTCCTATGCAGAGAGAGGTGAAAATATGTACTTTTCTCTCATCTTGATTGGGCATGTTCTTTCCACTATTTATCTGCTGCTTGGAGATTCGAGATAGAGATGAATGGATGAATGATTCATATTCAAACTATCTACTTGTCTATTTGAGAAAGATAAATAGATAGATCGATAGATGAATTAGTAAATCCGCGTATACGAAGTTTCCCCAACAAATCGAAATGCAGAAAAATAGATGAAAGAAATGAGCAAAAATTCAGAATTCAAAAGATCATCCCGCTTTCATGCAGAATCGTCTGAACCTAGCATATGCACCCTGACCATCCATCCCAGCAAATATTTGTGGTAAAAAGATATCTCATCGCGGGAAAAAACACCCTCCATTACGCTATGCAATCCTTTGATGATATTAACACCAGCATTGAAACTTCCACCCATAACTCCATTCCCGATATGATTTTTCGATCCAGAAGCAGATGCAAAAAAAGCAGAAGGAGAACTAGAACCCATAATCTCTCTATCGATGTTAGTTGGATGAGCAGAGCTATCTGCATGTGCATTCCTCCCCGTCTCAATCTCCGTTCCGACGTTAAGCCTGAGCTCTAACATCAAGAACTAGTTCCTTTTGAAAATGGCCTTCATTCTCATCTTCCTCTCCATCAGATTCGCCATCAAGATCAATTTCATCCGGATTAATCTTCACTGAATCCTCCTTACCCTTTCCCTTTCCTTTGTCCACACTCGAAACCTCTCCTTTATCCACACTTCCACGTACTTCATGATCACTCTCAACTTCACTCTCCAAAATTGCCTTCTCGGTATCAGCTTCCGGGTCGAGGTCGAAATAAACCTTCGTATCTGCATTTTCGATTGTAGATCTAAAGGTTTCGAGGGCTTGGATATTTGCGTTTGGCGGGGCTAATCTTGATGCAGTTGAATCGATCGGAAGACTAGGGAGAGATTCTCCGGGATGGGCAGGTTGGAAGGCGGAGATGAGTGGACCGAGGAACTGGACCGATGATTGAGCCTTGTGTGTAGAAGGAGCTTGGGTTTGTTTTCTGGGGTGGGAAAATGGGAGGGATGTAGTGTCATTGTCGGCGGCGGCAATGGCGGAGGAAGCGAATGAATGAATACTGTATTCTGCGGAGCTTGGGGAAGAGGATTTGGTGGCTATTGTTTGAGGAAGAGACGTGGTTGAGACGATGAGACGGGGTCTAGGTGTTGCATTGTTGGAGGTAGGCGTGTCTGGCACGGGAGCTGGCACATCAGAGTTTGGTGTAGCTGATGATGTAGATGGATTCTGAGATGAAGATTCAGCGGCAGCAACTTCAAGAAGCCACTGCTTTCCGGTGATAATGCGAGGTGCACGTTTTGGTGTAACGAAAGAGGGATCTTCATCTTTTTGTGGGGCATCAGAAGATGCTCCGATGAGGGTTGATGTGGATTCGGTACTGGAATGTGCTCGGTGTGGTCGATGTCTGATAGTACCAGTGTCTTCTTGACCACCAAAACCTTGGACCGATGTAGTCTCTTCCAATTCCTCCTCGACCTCATCGGCCCATGAACCTGTCTTCAAAGCTGAGCCCCTCAAACTGGGAATAACATCATGTTGTCTCTGCAACGCCGCTAATCTATTTCTTTGCACCACTAAAACCGAATCAACAACTGCATCCACTTTCGAATCATCGGCCATTCCCTCAGCTCGACTTCCACGTTTATTGATTTCAACTCCCAGTCCTGTTGGAGGAAACATGGGTCTTCTCTTTTCAGGTTCTTTCTCCAATTCCTGCAAGTTTCCTTCACAATTATCCCCCTCAAATTGCAAGATCAATCCAAAATCTCTGTAGCCACCCGACCTGGTTAAAAGGCCAAAAGCACTCCCAGCTTCATCCATACTAGAAAACTCCATTCTGAGAGTTCCTTCTTCATCGATGTACCATTCGAGCAAGCTGTTAGCCCTAAACTCATTTCTGTTTTTCAAATCATACACGAGAGTTCGAAGGGAAATAGTTGGAGGAAAACTGGGGACCGTAAGGATGCGAGTACGATTTAGCTCAAAGATCGTCCTAAATTTTCCTGGAGAGAAAGGGTAGGTGGGAGTATGAATATGTGTGACAATCGCCTGGGCCACATTCTCACCACCCAAATCTGTTGCCCCCAGCGTAATGGGATGAGCATTCGCATACTCAACATAAGCCTTGGCATCCTCCTGATTGATGAACGTAACCAACGCCGACTTACTACCCGTCAACTTCATTGTGTCCAATAGAACTGCCGAGTAGATCCTACCACCTCGAACCCTCGTAAGAACATCTCTCAGGCCCATATCCTTTGGAATACCACCAATATGGACACCTCTCAAAAAATCCCTATCTCCTGGTCCAGGAACGTAAAGAATTCCGTATCTAAAATAGTCCGGAATGTTACGACTTTTTGGATCGCAATCGCCCATGTGGGTCGTGATCTCACCGTCTCTCTGTTGAGGTGTTGTCCAGATAGTGGTTCCTGGCCTCAAATCGGCGAGTTCTCCGGATCGGGAACGAGTTGATGCATTCGAATTGCGTGGATTGAACCTATCATAGTAGATATTGCGATTAGCTTGACTTTGATTGGCATAATCGTGACCCCTCACAGCCTTTTCTGGAGATAAGTCAAAACCGGCTTTGAGGACAGCAGGAGCAGGAACGTTGATAAAATTTGCATGTGCCTGTTGTTGAAAGAGAAGTTGATCTTCGATTTTTATTACCTGTTGCTCATGCTCATCATCAGAGGCAAGAACGTCATCGAGTGTGGAGGTGTTGTAGTCGTGAATGGTTTTTCTCTTTTGGGTAGTGGGGAGAATGGGAAAGTTGGGTGGAACCGATAAACTACCATCTTCACCTCGCTGAAGATTGACCGTGTTGGGAAGATGGCTTGCTTCGCTGAAGTTGACTGGATGATGAGAGTACCTGGATTCTTCCTGAGTGCTGATTTTCTTTATGGCCGCATCAATGATGGGATTTGTTGTGCGTGGCCTGAATGGGATATGGTGGTTGATTTCATCCATGGAAAACGCATCGACATTCTTGCCTTTAAAGCCGGCATCTTTGAGACTACCATTGATGCCCGTGTGATCAGTCTGTCGAGACTCGATGCGTTCCCAAAGAATAGCATTTTCTCTTCTCAATCTTGGCACCACAACTCTCAACTCCTCCAACTCTTCGGCATCAGGGTCTCGTAACTTTCTCGCAATTGACTCCGAGTTATTGGCAACATTACCCAATGCCCGAGCAATGATGACGGAACTCTTGATAGCTTCATCTTTATCCTTTGTAGCATGGGCGAGATCGTTCTCGAGAACAGCAATGCGGATTTGCAACTTTGTGACGAGGTCTGCATATTCCGGAGATTCTGCATATCCTGCATATTCTGCATTTGCTTGTTGATGTTTAGCATGGTTTAAGATGCGTTGTGAGTGTGAGGTGAGACCAAATGATGGAGGGGTGGCATAAGAAGATTGTTGGCCAATATGATCGAGTCTAGAAGACTCGCCTCCGTTCCGGTAAGACGAATGTATATCCATGATTCCGTGGTATTGATAGATTTAGTAGATCATGAGTAATGCTATTTTCGAGTTGAGTGTGGTCTTTGCTGGGCAGCAACTCGGAAGCTTTGATCTAGGATAAAGATGTCGAAGTTCTCTTGTGTGAAGACAAACTGTGAAGTGCCGCAATCTGAAAAGCAAAGTGGTAAAACTGGCGGCGCAGAAGATAAAATATGTGAAGTGTATTTGTGATGGCAAATGAAGAAAGTCAAGTAGTGTACTTGAGGAAGTCTGTGAGACTCGAAGCAAGTATGTGATCTGATATCGCAAGTAATATGTAAAAAGCAAGGTGACAGTTTGAATAAATGAGTATCTAAAAGATTGTAGAGGTATCTAAAGTTGAGAGTTGTAATATGGAGAGGAAGTATGGGATATGAATTGAGAGAACAAGTATTGCAAGATATTAGAGAGGTGTCCAACGTTGTTTATTGTAAAAGAAAGAGAAACCAGAATGGAGGGAAGAAGAGGTCGGAGGTCTTTCCTAAAAGGATCACAAGAATGGTCGGTCGAGGCGCCAGCTCGAGATTCTAGGCAGAAAAAGAGGAGAAGAGGAGATTGTGGATCCGAAGTGAATATCTCACTGTCCATGCTCAGATCAACTTTGAGTCAGAGGGTGAGGGGACTTTCCTAAAAGTGAATCGGGAAACCTGAAGAATCTTAGACATCTAGATCGTGTATTCTTTCAAGTAAGCCTCAATCTCAACCCTCCTAAACCATACTTCTACCTCTCTTGCCAACCCAGTTTAATCTAAAACTATAGATGTTATTGACAGCCAAAAGATAGACTCCCAACCCACAGCAGAAGAAAACGGTCTCAAGTCCAATGCAGAACCAGAATGTTTCGTAAACTAAAGAGTTAAGAATATAACAAGTGAACAGAATGCAAGAGATGAGGATGATGACTTCCTTTGGAATCGTTGCCTGGACAGACATCGTGTAGCTATTTTTTGAGATGGTACTTGTAAAAGGATCTTTGGCTTTCATACTCTGGAGAGAAGAAAGGTCGACAATGGATTGATTCACTCACTAGCTTTCTAATCATGTGGAACACAGCCCACAAGCACCGGCTCTCAGATTCCTGAAATTTACATTTGATAGTCTGTCAGTCTAGACTATTGAACACTGTGTACAAGCAAATCAGATGGGAACTGTTGTCCAATTTTTCATCCAGAAACCAAATGTAACAAATGACTACCAATTCCTTTGCACTAGACAACAGATGAATATGGAAACTTCATGATATTAACTGTATCGACTATTTGATACCTCCTGAATAATGTACTCATTCAGACTGAACAAGACATTCCATTATGTGACGCTATCGCCATTCACCTGTGGTATCAACAAAGCTCCATCCATTAATAAATATATTCAACAAAGACCTTATGCCTTTTAACTTTTCCCCAAACACCTTACCCTATCGCCGAGTTGAACGCCCCAGTCATGAATTCCATCATATGTTAAAGATCCAATAAATCAAGTTCTTTGATTCTTCTGGAGACTCTTACTTTCCCGTTTGCCTCTCGTTGCCTCCGCTGGTGTAGATGTCACGGTTGACCTAGTAGCTTCCTTATGATGTCCTCCTTCAGCAGCATTAATGGCGCCCTCTCCATATCTGTATCCATCTGTTGTATTTTGAAGTTGATGTGGTCCTAAAGCAACTGGTGGTCTCATTTCAATTTCCTTTTCCCTCTTTCTAAGATATCGTCTTCGGAAGTAGAATGCGATAAGCCAGGCAAGTGTTATTCCGACGACGAGTACAATAAGCATTGCAACCCATTTCGCGTGACTAGAGAACCTTCAAGAGAATTAGCTATTTGTATGACCGTTTCCATGTCAAAACTACATACCAAGATTGATTTGTTGTGCTACCCGAACTTGACCCCGATGAACTCGACGAAGTAGCAGAACTTCCACTACTTGACGTAGTAGTCGATGCCGATTGCGTATTACAATATTGTTGGTACCAAGTCTCGATACTTTGTAAATCCGTTGCCGAGGTACAGCTTGCAGCACCACACACAGAAGATACCCCAGAGGTTCCAGTAAGGAAAGGCGTTAATCTAGCATCTGCGCAAAAACAAGAGCTAGAGACATCGGGCGTCTTTGGAGGAATGCAACCCCCTTGAACATCGGAAAGAGGTCCACATTGCGAGGCACACGATGGAAGGTCGGATGAGAATGGAACAATTGCGCCATCTTGTAATTGTTGGGCTCCGACAATAGCGGGTAGAATTGCCGTCGCAAATAAGAGGATGGATCGATACATTGTGTGGGATGTTGGTAGACGATGGTCTTCGCGATTGCGACAATAATCTACAATTATCTTCCGACTCTTCCACTAATTTCTCGTCGCTCGCAGGTTTCTATAATTGTTTCGTATATATGGCCACCGTGGGCGTACGGATATCTCCCGTGGAATGCGGATAGGAGATATTTTTGAGGGGATTTAATATGAGGTTGGAATTTCGCCTTCCAGTTTTGTTGCTTGGTGGATGGATGAACGGATGGCAGAATAGGTGATGGCTTCGACGCTGTAACGATTGATCGATCGTGATGATATGATCATAGTCCAGGATTATTGTGTTACGATTTATTTTCTTCTCTCCATCCAAGTAATTTCGGTAGTGGCTAATATTGGAAGAAGGTGCCAAGGTTTGGGACTGTTTCGGTTTGGACTGTCAATATACTCGAGTAGTAAAACGATTTACACATAGAATAGTGTTAATGAACGATTGTTGATGAATGAATGTAAGAAGCAGTTGGTATTGAGATAGTAGTCTGAAGGATTCCCGAGTGGAAGGAGTTGGTTGTTTGTTGCAAAAGGGTACTTTGCTTTGGTAGAAAAGGTGGAAGGGGAAGGGAAGAGAAGGGAAGGGCAAGATTCATTGAATGTGGAGATCTACAGTAATAATAAGCTAAATGCAGGCTTTTTGCGGGGGCAGATGGAAGTATAAAAATACGAGATGTTGCTTTACTATTTGGTCACTTGAAATATATATTGTGAGATTATGCAGTAACGACCTTGTTTATATAATTTCCATATATACGGATGTTTATACCCCCTTCATTCTACCACCTATTGACTCCTCATCTTTCCCTCATATATGTCACACCTGTACCTACCTACCTACCTACCTACCTACCTACCTACTACCTAGTAATTATCCTCTCATCGGAAAATTTGATGTTTCCGTTCTGTTTCTTCTTCCCCCACAACTTTGCCGTGTTAAGTAGTAAAAGTGGTCAGGTAGGGTAAGCTCTGCAGGAACGTTTTGGCAAATTATAGAATTATGGAAATTATAGTGGACCATTAACGATTAAGTTTCACACTAAAAGATTCTGTTAACCTTATGTTTTCTAAATTGAAGCTTAATAAGCTTAATTCATCAGGGGTCAATCAAATATCGAGATTCTATATAAAGACTTCGTTATACTGCTCGTGTATTATCCTTAACCGAACACTTTCACTAAACACATCTTTATTGCTTTAAGAAATATGATCAAGTGATCTCGAAAATAACTTTTGCATGATGTGCACTTCAGGAAGAAGATTGGTCTATATCAGGTAATGAGACAGATACATTGCGATGTGATATTCATAAATCTGCTCAATTAAGTACGAGAGCGGCACCAGTCATCATCATTGCGTTACCCCTCAATATTGATTCTCCTACCTAGTACTTACTATGCGCACTTGCTTTTTTCACAAACACACGGTCATCCTGATTTCTTCTCAGCTCAGATATTTCCATTCGTCTAACACATCACAAAGTTTCACAGTTCAAATTATGACAAAGAAAAGTCGAGTTTTGATCATACGCGTTACAGGTTACACCTGTTTTTCATCCAGCGTTTAATATAGGCGCTCTGAGATGTTGGAACCAATATACTTATAGTGACGGATCTATTTTGAACAAATTCCTTCAGCACTCATTAATTGGACAATAATAGATACGAGATTATGGCGTTAGTTCGCAGAGAAGAAAATTCAGAAACTCAGTGACATTGGTGATAAGCACAGGATTTCTGAGAAAGAGAAAATTCATGGTTACCTACTCATTATATCACATAGTTGTGATTGCGACAGCATCCGCTCGCCACGGAGGTTGCGCTAAAGCTTAATTTTAAAAAACCATACGCCCACAATTCAGACAGGACGAGATGTTCATTATATCCATGCACAGACGATGATGTTTCTGTTTCCATTGACTCGTTAATGTTGCACCTCATTGATATGAACAAGAATACAAGTTCCAGGAACATCAATGCTAGGCGAACA
Organism: Botrytis tulipae; assembly: GCA_004786125.1. Lineage (NCBI taxonomy): Eukaryota > Fungi > Ascomycota > Leotiomycetes > Helotiales > Sclerotiniaceae > Botrytis > Botrytis tulipae. The sequence continues at coordinate 109,961 of PQXH01000034.1, forward strand.
ACCTGTGTCAGGAGAACAAGTCGATGCCTTGATCACTTCAGATATTGCCGATAATACATATACAATTTTGAAGCAATTCTCAGAGGAACAATGTCCTGTCACCAAGGTAAATAATCTGTGATGCAAATTTGGCAGAGAAAAGGAATAAATCTTATCCTATTCCCATCCCCTCATTTATAATTTATCAGATTCTCACCCTCATTATCAGATCAATCAATCCCACCGCCCTGGCAGAAACTTCAAAAGTTTTGTTGCATATCTGCTTCAGGCTGTGGTGCCTGAAGAGTCCCTGTAAATCCTATGACATTCCTAGTCTCGCAGCCATGTTCTCTTCTATTCCATTGTCACGATCCAGCACTGGAGATTTTATAATTCTACTCACCCCAACTCTCACTTCTCCTATCACAAACCCCGCTTTCTTGCAAAATTTTGATTGCAAAGCAGGTGGCCCCACGCCGTTCCCTTTCCCTCTCACTCTACTCAAGTAACTATGATGATTCAACAAGCAATCACCCACCACCAAGCCGTCACTATCGGTTCCGGTTCTGGCATTTGGTCTTACATCCACAACAATGATTCAGAAAATCTATTCTATTCACTCGTCAACTCTATTTACCATCTCTTCTCATCCAGCCAGGGAGAAAAATAAAGTCAGTCTTCGCATCCAGAAAAGGAGACAGTTAAGGAATGAAGATTGTTGTATAGCAGATGATAATGAAAAATGCTATAGAATAAGATTTTAATATGTACAACAATCGAAGTCTGCCAAGGAGCTCCAGAACTCCATCAAACTCACTGTACCCCGAACATTGTGGCTATCACCGACTACCTTTAATAATTGCTCTCAATCCAGCAGATTCTTCCAAGAACTTTGAGTGTTTTGCCACTGCTTCTGCCATTGCTTCTGCTTTCCCATCGTACGGGCCAGTGTGCATGAGTTTTTGGGCCACCATCCTAAACTTCCTATCTTTCTTGTCGAACTTCTGTTTCGCACTTCTGAACTCCTCGACTCTAAAATCATCTGGCCAACCATGTTCAACGAATAATCTTTTCTGTGCAGCTCTCCTGTTATAACCATCGAGCAAGTATTGATCCGCGTCGGGTGTTGGATCCACAATCTTATACCCATTGGCAACATAATCGACATAACCAGATGGAGGTGCTGGGGGCTCTGAATCCACGTGACGGGATCTTCCATCAGACCATGGAAGTTCTTTTAAATCTCGAAGGTATTCTATCCATTGATCCAGCATAACTTTCGCAGGGACAGATGGCAAGTCTAGATACGTGTTTGTGTAGCCTGGCGAATTATTCGGCCACTGAATAATGTGTTTTGTGCGAATATCGTAAATGATGGTTCGTCCAAATATACCCGGGCTGACTTTGCAGGAACCAACGCGGACAGCCCATGGTGCAAGATCGTATTCCCCTTTCCAGAGGACTTCGCGAGCGTCGAAAACATCATTTAAATAGTTGTAAGGAAGGGTGCCATATGATATCTCATCATCCATCTCGAGAAATGGAAGGTGTTGGAGAAGAGCAATAACTTCAGGCTCTAATCCGATCGTGACGAGCTCCTCCCTGGGAAGATTTCGATGAGGAGGCCGCCTGATCTCAGATTCTTCAATATACTGCATACGACGAAGAGTCTCATAACTCGCGTCATGCCCTGTATAAACTCTCCATGTTGCGCCTTGATGAAATCTTCTGTGAAAAATACGTCGTTATGGGTGGGATCGGGAGACAAGGCCTCGCAAGAGTGAGAGATAGGAGATTTCTGCCATGGCACCTCGATTTCAATTTCTGGTTTCCCACAAGCCTCTTTCAACAAGAGGTATGAAGAGCCTACCAACCTACGAGTAAATAACTCTTGCAATACTAGCGTAGCTCAGACCTACAAACAGGGAATCCTCCATCACATGTAGCTCCATTTGAAGCACATGTCAAGCACTGTCGAGCGGGGAACTGAACGGAAGAAATGTTAAACCCAGCGATAATCATGGGTAGAAAAGCTATACTCGTCGCTATATATGGTTCTGAAAGCCTGCATGAGCATGAAAGAATGAGCAAGCGAGATTGTATTTATTCGGTCTACAAGAACGTGTATTGACAGCTAGAAAGTAGGCGCATGTTAACTGGACACATTGGCCAAGGGATTGGTCTAAGGTTTAAATCATTTAGTTGATTAATGCTGAATAAGTAGATAACCTTAAAGATGAAAATATGTGTATACACAAATTCCTAATTTACAACCCCATCACAGAATACAAAATTCACCCACACTCTCGATTCTAAACCCAACCCTCAGACCAAATGCCTACCCTCAGTAAACGCGGGGTTGGGCTAGATGTGGGGAAAAAACGTGGGCCATCCAATTTTTATGTCAGAACCCCCGAATGTGACCCATATAAATAGGTTACGCTGGTCGGCGGCGTATATAATGTCAGATATGTAAGATGTGATCTGTTAATCTATAGGTTCAGGTATACGATGCGAAGGAAATGAATGATATATAGCTAGCAGTGAATGAAGGGAAATTATTTCAATATTGCCTACTTCGGAGAATTTTTATTTATCGTTATCACGGATTGCTGATTGATGCAAGGAAATTTGAGGATCTTTATCTCTCGAGTAATTACTTCTTACGCGGGAGATCCGATATTGAATGCTCATAAGCAATTTCAGCACACCGTTTGATCACAGTAAGAAAACATGGGTAATATATCTTCTCACAACGCATTCCCAGTGAATGGCAAGGTGCGCAATTCTCCACCCGTTCCTTCCCCGAACGCTAGACTAACCCACCAAAAGACCATCCTAATCACCGGCGGTTCCCGCGGCATGGGCCAAGAAGTCGGCCATCAACTCTCCAAAAAGGCGCCAACATCATCATTGTCGCACGAGACCCTCAAAAGCTGCAGCAAGCAATCTCGTACATCCAGCTGGGGGCCGCCAACCCCTCCACCCAGCGCTTCCACCACATCAGCGCGGACTTATGTTCCGCGACCGAATGCGCACGTGTGATTGACGAGGTGGTGGCGTGGAATGGGGCGCCTCCCGATACAGTGTGGTGCTGTGCGGGGAGTGCGTATCCGGCGCTGTTTGTCGATACGCCGGTGGAGCAGATTGAGAAACAGATGGCGAGTAACTATATGACGAGTGCATATATGGCGCATGCGACGTTGAGAAGCTGGCTCAAGCCATTGGAGAATACGCAAGCTGGTGATCCCGCATCTAGTACAGCGGAGCGCAATAGTAATACTGCACCCCCTGCGCGCCATCTCATCTTCACAGCGTCGTTTGTGGCGCTGTATAGTTTTGCGGGATATGCACCGTATAGTCCTTCCAAAGCGGCGCTGCGCTCGCTTTCCGATTCGCTTTCGCAGGAGATGAATCTATATGCTGCGGCTTTTCCGAATGCGCCGCGGGTGAGGGTACATACTATTTTTCCAGCTACTATTTTGACGGAATCGTACGAGACGGAGAATCTCACTAAGCATGGTCTTACTTTGCAGCTTGAGGAAGGTGATGAGGGTTGAACACCACATATTATTGCGGAGAGGAGTATCAAGGGGTTGGAGAGAGGAGAGGAACTTATCACGACGGATATGCTTACGTGGTTGGTTAAGGGGGGTGTGCTTGGAGGTAGTGTGAGGGGTGGATTTGGAAGAGTTATTTTGAGTTGGGTATTAGCTGGTTGGATGGGCATCGTAATGGTATTTGTTAGGGCGGATATGGATCGGAAAGCTAGAGCCTGGGGGAGAAAATTTGGTGTGGCTAGGAGTGCAAAGAAGTGATGTTTGGGTGTGGGTGTAATTTTGTCATGTTCTTGAGCGTTATTATATGAACATTAAAGTGTTTTCGGATTGTGTAAATCTAAGCTTTTTCATCGACCGTAATGCAGTTTTCTACCCTCATCTCCCTTTTTGTCCTCACCGGGTGTCCTAGAATCCAGGATATCACTAATCTACAAGAATCCTGTTAGTATTGACTTGGTCAGGGACTCTAATGAGGGTCATATGAAAAAATAGACGGAATTGTTGCTAATGGGCATTTGTACCAACACAACAGAGCGGACAACGAAACCTCAGAATGGATTATGATATAGAACTCTACACCAGGAAATCCTGAAAACTACACGTTCGAAACTAAGCTTTATGTAGAAAGAATCATTGATCAACCCAAATTCCCAACTGTTGCGACAAAAGTTGCAGTGGATATTGTGCGAGCACAGAAGGAGTTCTTTCTATCTACCCCGTCCTTCTCCATTCCCCCGCCAGCCTGGAGGGATACACTTCCTTTGTGCACATATCGTAATCTACTTTTTGCCATGTGGAGTTGCTTTCAAAATTTTCAACATTCTTGAATGTTTTAGGGCAGTTTTCATAAAATTGAGTATCGAAACTCCACTTTCTCGTTAACAATACAGAGCGAAGAATTATCGCTCCTAAGGAATCTAAAAATGATACTTCAACATTTCACTTCATCTCAGACAATCATGCTTCATTATTTTGGTGCATACGCCTATTAGAAGATGGTAGGCTGCCTAAAGAAGACTCGTGGGCGGAGGGGAGAATAGTAATGAAGAGTAATGAATAGGCATGTGCAAGTGTAGATTCAGAGCCCGGATCTGGTTCAATGACAAACGATATTGGTACCGAGAGAGTTGTTCCCAGAATGTAAAATAAGGAACTGTGGCCGCATACTGTGGATCATTTCTGGTGTAGATATCTGGTGGGGAGCTTCAATTACAAACTCCAGCTGGAGTTCATCTGGCCAGAACGTTATGGAGTAGAACATGAAGTTCTCCAAAATAATGCGGGTCAAGTACTCGATCGAATGCCGCATACACATCAGCGGTTTGTCTTTATCGTTATCCATCGCCGTGTTCCAGACTCCTCCTCACATTTTCGAAGTTTAGGGTATATGAAGGGTATGATTAGGACAAATGTAATGCTATGCAAATACAAAGTTCCTGCCTGCTCACCCACTCCAGGTGAACAGTAAATTTAAGATAAATGCAATGTTTATATGTTGCATTTGTACTAGGACACTCCTAGATGTTCATCAGAGAGCATAATCGAGACTGAGATTGCCAAATACAAGCACACAAATGTAAGATCGCAAAGCGCAAACAAATACATCTCAAACATTCGCAAAGTGAAAACTCTTTCTATACAAAATTAATACTGAGTCGTGTTCTGTACTAACAGCACGTGGATGCATTGGATGAAAATTCGTGAAATGAATGAAGGTTTTCTAAGGGGGAGATTACCGTTTGATATCAGATGAAAATGCTTGTATGTACCAGTTGCCTAGCTACATACGGAGTACAACGGCGGGAGAACAATCAAAGATAAAAATAGAGAAGAAAAGAAAATCACGTGATGATACCAAGTCTCCTAAATCTCCCAGTTGTTGCATAGCCACGTTTTAATCCATAATCCATACGATCCGTTACCATGGTACAGAGCAGTACCGCGCGCGTGCGTGGGCTATCACCGACTAAATACTCACCACGACCAAGCCAACGCATGTATGATCGTTATCTGCAGAAAAAGGTTACTCGGTGCTCGGGAACGAAAGTGCCTCTCCGCACTGTAAGGTTACCATGGAATTCTGTACGTAATCCGTAAATCCGCAATCCGCAATCCGCAATCCGTAATCCGTAATCCGTACACCGTACACCGTACACCGTCAACACAATCTATTACTGGTGTACGCGCAGCTATTCTTGCAAAATAATCATTCGCAGAGATCATGACGACCCCTTTGATACATGTTTTATAATTCGGTTGATGGACGAATTACAGACGGCATAAGAGAGGTGTTCGTGGTTCCTGGCTAAGGAAATGGAACCTGCTTTTGAATCTGCCGTTTTCTTTTTTCATGCATAGGGATTGTCCAATCGAGACAATCTAATCTTGTGACACCCACTACGTCGAAAGAGCGGATAGTCGGAAAAAGATACGGTGTCGGCAAGGATAAAGAAGATGGGGATGTCCGTCGAATACGATGCATAAAAGCGCTTTGAAAAGCAATATAACGACAAAAGGAATTGATGCCGAGCATTGGAAAGAAAGAGTTTAGAACTTGGCCTTTCTTTTTTTTCCAAACTCCATGGTGGTTCCTGGCTTGATGAAAGTACCGGCATGGACATGGGCATGGATGGGTTAAACGTTCGTTCATTCATGAACCCACTTTGGATTAGAGGAGAATGCGGCGGTGAGAGAAAGGATTGTGAATGTACGATTATCCTGCACTCGTATTAGCTGCAATGAATGAATGGCTCATACGGTGGTGCTACGCTCTTATATGCAGGTAGATTATTGTTCATTGTGTCCGCACTCTGACTATGAAAGGAAATGAGTCTACGCAAAAATGCTCACAGGCACTAGACAGAGCATGCGATGGAAACCCTATCGCTATGGCGGCTTTGCTTTGATCTCTGAGGTATCTGAGGTATCTGAACAGAAATCTGTGGAATGAGTCTATGAATCGATGATGGTACTTGCGCCTCGCATCGTGGCCGTGCAGCTAGTTCCTAGGAAGATGACTTGATATACGATGTAAGACTGACTACTGACTGACTGTAAGAATGAAGGTTATGACTCGTGAGAAAGCCTCTGATTGTGATTGCAATGAATGTATGCCGGATTCCAGTTGATTAGATTTGATTTAATGTAGAGATAGATAGATACTAGACAAACAGAGGGAGATAGGTAGTACTCGACTATTTTGCCGAGAGATGATCTTGAAGGCATTACGACTTCTCGACGGATATCCTTACGAATGCAATCCACTTGCTGCGTAGCGTAGGTGCAGACAGTACTGTAGGTATAAAAGATGATAAAAAAGTCTTTCACTCATATCGTTTAATAACCTTATTGCAGGTAACATCTTGCTCCCATCCCCATCCCTACCCCCCGTGTTCATTATCAGGTAAATCCATAACCGCATTGAGCTATCTAATCGTAAAACTAGTTACAATCCAAGGACAAGTGGGTGTTTGTCTGATCCCGCGTCTAAAATCATCCAACCTTTTGAGTCGTAGAAGCTTTCGAAGAAGACGGAATAGTTTAGCCTAAGAGGAAAAGCCAAAGTTTGTAGATAGACAGTCTTATAGTCTTATAGTCTCATAGTCTCTACATTCCATAGACCAAACCTTGAAATCCTCGTACGCGACAACTTTCATGGCTGTTTCATCACTCCGCGCTTCTTCCCAGAACTTCCAATGATCTCGTCTTCTCCATCTCCATCACAGGATACTTTCTTTACCTACCGCTTTTCGAATATCAATGTCTCTTGACAGTGGATCAGAACAAGGATTATAGATCAAGCAAGCAAGCAAGCAAGCATTTTCATTGTACTGCGACCGAAATCCGAAATACAAGGGGGTTTCAAACCTTCACTCACACGAATTCGCTGCGACAAGAGTGCGGAAAGACGGACAATCCTAGAATCTATCTTCACCTCTTTAATCTACATGTTTCCCGAAAGAGTTATTACGAAGCACTGAGCAGACCCAGAAGAGCATTTGGTGCCAATTTCATCCGCACGAACCACCCGCGCGATAGAACGGAAAGTGTTCGAAGTGCGAAGTATATTTATATATTTATTTAGGATTTGTGATAAAGATATTGACGGGTACCTGAAGGCTGTGCAGTGTAGTGTGTAGGGTGCACACGAGATAATCTATCAGAACCCTGGGTTTATTGGGCCCTGAAAAGAGGTCATCGGCGGATAACAGGGGGAAAATGGCAAGAAAAAATGGCCTGCAGCCGCTGACGCTGGAACCTGGGACAGGAGGAAGAGTTAATGTTAATGGTACGGAATTTATTAACATTCAGCAAAGTCCAAGATCTCCTTTGAGTGCCAAATCCCCAAGATCACCGAGGTCGCCCTTCAAATTTAATACAAAGAAATCCCAATCACAACAGCAGGCTCGAAGTCAAGCTCAAGAACAAGAACAAGAACAAGAACAACAACTTCAACTCCAACAACAGGAACAGGAACAGGAACAACTCCATCTCCACCTCCAAGAACAGGGGCAATATCAAATAGACGAAGCGTCTTCTATGCAAGAAGTCGATCCGCAGACATCCGTAAAAGATCCATCAGTTACAATTGGCAGTGGAATACCAACTTCACAAACACTTCCCTCTCTTTCTTCATTTCAATCTTCTGCCTCTCCACGGACTCCAGATAAGGTCGTCGGTATCAAGGAAAAACCTTCGCGAACCGGATTCTTTTCAAATTACAAAGCGTCCAAAAGTGCAAGTAAACTTCAATCACCTTCTTCATCAAATATATCACGCCAAGTGAATGTTGTCGAGGACAATAATATGTCCAGAGACACAGACCGCCCTGCGATGAGCGGAAAGGTTTCATCACAGGACACTAAAAGAAGTGGTACGACCCATTCTGTTTCGTCCCTTCCTCTTCAGACAATAATGTTGTTGGGTAATTAATCCATGCTAAGTGATTCACATAAACTAATCCTTTTCAAAATAGAATCAGGTCCTACTGCATCTTCATTAGTTAGAAAACCGGTCGGGGTTCAGTCAAGATCTGACGCCTCGCTGGCATCATCAACGAACGACTCCCCACAACAAAATTCCGATTCCAATTCAAACAATAATCGAAAGAATAAACCGAAGCAATTCAGTCTCCTCGGTAGAACTAGATCATTACGAGATGATAATAGCCCCGCTGAGCCCTCTCCGCCAAAAAATAATTATTTGGATCCTGATTTATCTACCCATCAATACACACACACAAGTCCTTCAAGCTCTGTGAAGACTGCAACACCGGCTCGAAGCGACGACGATAGAAATTTTAGGGAGATGTCGACTCCAACTAATCATCGACAACGATCGGAAGACCGTCAACATAGCCGCTCGAGAGAAAATCGTGGAAAGGATTCCATGAGAGAAAATACGAAGGAGCACACGAAGGATAATAGCAGAAATCAATCGTCCTTCTCTACAACATTCAAAGAGGCCGGCGGACATGCATTCTTCAACAACATCAAATCACAAGCCACAAAGGGAGCTGGAGCAATACACAAGAATTTGTTCGGAAAGGGAGGACGGAGTGGTAGCTCTACACACAAGGAACCCTCAGTCGATGATGAGCATTACGTTTTAAAGGTCATCAATAAGCCACTTGTCGAGCAAACTCGGCTCACCAGAATATCAAAGAGGTTGGAGGATTCAAGGGATAAAACGGAGTTTTGGATGCCATCTTTCCCTTGGAGAGCGATTGACTATTTGAACTACAAGGGAAGTGATGTGGAGGGACTTTACAGAGTACCTGGAAGTGGACCGCAGGTTAAAAAGTGGCAGAGGAGATTCGACGAAGGTTTGCAGATTCTTTCTTGGATGATTCCTGAGAATATACTAACATGCCGCTAGAGCTTGATATCGATCTCTTCGAATGTGATGACCTCTACGATATAAATATCATCGGCTCGATGCTCAAAGCATGGCTTCGCGAACTCCCCGATGAACTGCTTCCCAGAGCTGCACAAGATCGAATTGCTAGAGAATGTGCGGGCTCTGACGAGGTTCCACAACAACTTGTCGACGAATTATCTAACCTTTCTCCCTTCAATTACTACCTCCTCTTCGCCATCACTTGCCATCTATCTCTACTCCTCGCCCACTCCGAAAAAAATAAGATGGACTTCAGGAATTTATGTATATGCTTTCAACCTTGTATGAAGATGGATGCGTTCTGTTTTAAATTCCTTGTTTGCGATTGGAGAGATTGTTGGAAGGGTTGTAAGACTGAAGCAGTATACATCGAACAGGAGTATATGCTTTTTGATCAGATGCCACCCGGAAGTGCTGGTGGACGAAGTAGCACTGCTGTTGAGAGTCATGATGAAAGGAATGTTAGCAGTTCTGACAGCAGCAAACCGTCGAGTGTCAGCCTCGAGAATCAGGGTCGAAAACAGAGCCATGAGAAGGGACGAAAAGCCAGCGGCGAAAAAAATCAACGCAGAAGCCCGGATAGCGAGAGAAGTCAAAGACAGATTCAAGTGGAGAATCACAGGGAGGGGGCCATGAGTCAAAGCAATAGCATGAACAGTATCGATACTGTCAGTACAACTTTGACTGTTATACAGGCGACGCCGCCTCGAAATGGGGATATGAGGCCATTGAGTCCTATCAAACCACTCTCTCCCATTGGCTTCTGAGTTTCTTTTGCTCAAAATTACAAAACTAAAGAATTTAACAAACGGGCTTTTGAAAAGTCACACCAAAAGGTCGCATATCATCATAATTCTACCTCTACATATTAGGGCGATGCAAGTTTCTCACAAACTGGTACGAACTAAACATACAGCGACAAAATTACATTTTCCTCGGTCGATTTTTTCATTGCTTACGAACTTTGGTAAATGGAATGGACTGAACGCATTCGACGAATTTCCTTCAGTATCACGCACAAAATACCGATGAGATCTATTCTACACACATTTCTTGACGTTCGTTTTGTTCGTTCATGCAACACAAGTATTTCCTTTTTTCCCATTTCAATTGAATGGAATGGTTTTTTTACAAAATCTTCATGCGTGCTTGTTTTGTTGAATACCCCCAGCGCAGCATGTTTGAATCTTGACGGCACAAAGCATATTAGCACAAAAGGCGGGTTTAATAATGGATGGATGGATGGGGTATGGGATTTGGAAATGGATTGGTGGTATATGGAGTGGATTGTTACTTTGATTTTTTGAGGGATTATAAGCGTAGGGCGTGATGGAGATGGACGGATGGATGGAGGCTGGAAACGAATTGTTAACAAGTTTCGAGATGAATCAGGAGGCGCGAATTGCTTCAAGACCTCGAGACTGGCTTGCTATCAGGCACATGGGAGACGAGGATGAGAGAGAGGAAAGCAGGACTTGTTTGTACGATAGGGGAATATGTTATGTTTGGAGCAAAGGAGTCCAGAGACCATAGATTACCTAGCTAGGGCCAACGAGTGCATTGGGGGACAGTGTGAAGAGCATCAGAGATCACGGGCATGGACTTGAAAGTAATGCCATGTACCATTTTGACTTTCAGTCTTCTTACTTTGGTATCATCGATGTGATGTAAACTGATATAATTAATGTTTAACACTCAAGAATGCTTTGAGACCGGCAGTGGACCGAGGGTAGATGTGGGAGAGGAGGAACCAATTCTCTATTCGTATTTTTCTTTTGCTATTCATTGCGGCTCATGCCATTTATGTCTTCTCGCATGAATTTGAATCGTTCAATACCATTGCTATATACTATTATAACTCTTGAATTTCTCAATTGGGTGCTCTTGTGATCTAGTGTCTTCCGACCTCAGGTGTAACACTTTTTCCTTTCCACAAGCAATGACTGCCCTAATAACGCCAATGATAATCCATTCCAACGCCATACAATGAAGTCCACCCACCATGAAATCATCCAACTTTTCTCGCACTTCTCCTCATCGCATGTGAGCTGACACTCAAATCCCAGCCATTCAATCTCTCTTTCCTCCGTGATTCTTTCTATCGTTCCTCTCGTTCTTTCTTTGCATTCTCTCATTCCTCCTAACCTTTTCTTTTCTCTCCCGTCTTCCATCATTTTGTCTTTCGGTTCCCTCCTTTCTCTCGCGCTCCTTATTCTCATTAACCTCCACAATCCAGTCATCTTCTCCCTTCTTGTTGATTCCCTTGTATCCCCATTTGGGAACCCATTCGCCGGTAGATTCATCATATACAAGCTTCTTCTTGGCCTCAGCAGTCTTGGGTTTGATACCCTTTTTAGCTGCGAATTTTTGCCAGGTGGTTTGGGCGACTGGAGGAGGAAGAGGCTGGAAATTTGTTAGTATATGTTAAGTATTGATTGAGTCTCCAAATTGGAATCTTCAAATCGCGAGAATGCAAATAGGAAGAAAAAATTGAAATCGCATAATTACCTTTTCACGAGGCAACTTTGTAGCAATCCCGGGTAAACTCAATAATACACCATTGGGCGTCGATGCAATGGGACAGGTGCTCAACAATTGGTTCAATAATGCTTGCGCGCCATCTCTGGCAGTAGCAGCTAGATCATCTTCGAGGTTTGCGGAGGTGGTGAGGAGAAGCGGATTGGGGTCTTCGGCGAGGAGGAGACCGAGATCGAATGTGTAGGGAGTGGGTTTGTTCACTGTGATGGGGAGTTTGGATGGTTTCTGGAGGGCGTATTCGGACATGTTGGATGTGAGGTTGATAAATTAATTGAATGGGTGAAGATTGGATTTATTTTTCATAGAGGAGGAGAAATTGAGATTGAGATATCGTAGAGGAAATAAAATAAATTTTGGACGGCTGCTTTTGCGGGAGGATCCTTGTGCGGCCGCAATTTAGCGCGGGATGCGTTTGATCCTAGTCGAGAAAGATTTCTGGAGCGAGAGAGAGGGACGACACGTCGAGAGGAATTGGACCCTTTCAAACTCACTGCAGCAATCGCAGATATGGCATCCTCGGGATGTTGGAAATGCCTCTCGAGGCCGAATACTTCGCAAATAATCCAGGGCAATCATGCGGCATTGCGACTTCCCACAATTGCAGCCACGGCGGGATTTTCAACAAGTGCGGTTATGTCCAAGAATCCGCTGGCTGCTAAGCCAAAGGGAGCGTTTGGACAAAACATGGCGAGGGGTGGAAAGACTTTAAAGATTAAGAAGAAGCCGCCGCCTGTACGGTCTGGAAAACCTCCCGCGGAAGGAGAGAGAAAGGCGTTGAGGAAGAGAATCGTACTCAGTAATACGAATGCGTTGGAAGTAGAACTGGAAGATTTAGGAATGAGCAATGTTACGAGTGAGGGATTGGCAGGAAAGGTAGTCGGATTGAGTGGGAGCACGGTGGATAGCTTAAGAGCGAGTGAAGCGTTCAAGATTACGCAAGGATGGAATTTATTTAGGAGGCCAGCGGTCTTGGTTCGGGAGGAAGGCGTTATTTGTGCGAAGGTTTTAGAAGAGGCGGGAGCAGAGAAAAAGACGGAGCGATTGGTGGTTGATGGAGGAAGGGTATCAGGGAAGAGTTTGATGCTTTTACATGCTATGGCTTCGGCTTTTGTCAAGGGCTGGATTGTCTTGAATATTGCGGATAGTATGTTATTTGTTTTTCATGGATTGCATTATACTAATAAGATTTATAGCCCAAGAACTTGTCAATGCTTGCACTGAATATTCTCCTGTGCCCGATACCACGCCCACTCTCTTTTCCCAAAACACATATACCGCGGCATGGCTAGGACGTATTGGCAAAGCCAACGAAGCAGTTCTTGACAAGCTTCAATTGTCACAAGAACATAGTCTTCCAATTCCTCTCCAAGAAAACTTATCCCTCCTCAGACTTTGCGAACTTGGAGCTCAGGAACCAGATCACTCTTGGCCAATATTCCAAGCATTTTGGAAAGAAATTACAGCTGTGGACCGACCACCAGTTCTCATGACATTAGACGGTCTTCAATGGATCATGCAGAACAGTCTTTACCGAAACGCAGCATTCGAATTGATCCACGCCCATGATTTGGCTGTTGTAAACCATTTTGTGCAATATCTCTCTGGAGAGAAGTCCCTACCAAATGGAGGTGCAGTAATTGCAGCTACATCACGTAGTCACGCGCCTGTATCGAGATCCACAGATCTAGCTATCGTGCAGCAACTCAATCGACAATCGGAAGAAGAAATCACAGAACGTGATCCATATGAGAAGAAGTACGATGAGAGAGCCGATAAAGCATTGCAGAAGGTACAGGTCATGTGGTTAAATGGATTGAGTAAGCGAGAAGCGAGAAGTTTGATGGAATATTGGGCGCAGAGTGGAGTTTTGAGGCAGAGGGTTGATGAGAAGACTGTGACGGAGAAATGGGCGCTGGCTGGAAATGGAATGGTCGGTGAGTTGGAGAGAGGAGCGCTGAGGATGAGAATTTAGATGTTTATTTATTGGGCATAAATGAATAAAGTCTTAAATATGTATTATGTGTACAATTATGAGGCTTGGTCGTATGGCTTATGTGAATAGATATGAGATGGATCAATTTTGTACTTGTACAGTGGAATAGTATAGTTGTTGCTCTGGAAGCAGCGTTTAAGTTGTGACTTGTTTTAGCAGTTCTTTGATGTCGATTCTCTGCGTGTAGGCAAGGCTAGCTCCGACGCAGTCAGGCAAGTAGAACTGATTCGAGGGAAAAGCCATGGGACTTGACGTATGCAAATATCGAAGATGTATAGATATATCTAATCTAAATCCTCACACTCCTACAAACATCTTCACATCATACCACTTGATCTGCCAGCACTCATGTGGTGTTGATACACTTTCTTCTTTACGAGCCGATATACATAGTAAGATTGATTTTCCCGAAGTCACTGGTGGGTGGGGTGTTTGATAGCGATTCGTTCTTTTGGTCGTTGGCTGTTCAGTTGTGGGTTATGGATGTGAGTACTCCTTATGCTAGTGAGTTGTCGTATAAGGATAATACCTTCGTCTGTGCAACATTTTCCGCAGACTTTAGGCTCACGGAAGCTTTTTATTGTTGTTCCTCATTGAATTTCTCCTATGCACCACTATGTCGATCGCAGGAGACCAAAATTCAATGAAGCGTCTATTTTATGCCAGTATATTGGTCCCGTCAGAGGACTTAACTTGCGTCATCTCACTCCCCCCGATCTCAAAGCCACATATATTTCACCCAAAGAACCCATTGACATCTGCAAAGTTCAAACCTGGCCTCGTAATTTCCATTCTAGCAGTACGCAAATTCTCCATCTTGCCCGTCTCGATTTTCAGAATTCGATTCATATGTATATCCACGGGCTTGATACATATATATTTCGCCGCCGCCGTAGCACTATACGAGGGTAGTGAATCTAATTGTATGAAATCCATAGTCCCGATCGCCAATAAAGGACGCGAAGATGAGGTATCGTGTAGCCAATAATTAATAATCAGGAGGATAGGAATCTGCCAATCCATGGATTGAGTGGAGTGCCAAACCAAACATTTTAATTAGGGATTGCAGAGGCAGCTTCGGTGCGCACTACTCCTACATTACGTGAAATTTGTCAACTGCTGTCTCCGCAGAACTCGGTTATTGGATTGGGTATCATGAACGCAATACGTGTGAGCACTATGGATCAAGGTCTTTTCCCCGCTAGGTGTATAGCCTAGCAAGACTATCCTCGCGAAATCGATCTATATATTAAGAATTTACACATGTGCAAGCGCATTGAGGATAGAGTTAGGGTTCCAGGCCTAGACAATCATGACACCTACTGAATGGATTGAGCTGTAAACGATATAGAAAGCCCTTCCCCGCGACTTGATTTGTCTTTTGGTTGGCCGATTTGAATATCTTGTCAATGTGTCATCCCGACACTTATAAGGAGGCGGTACTCCCTGTTCTGTATATTGTGGTTTCTGGGTGATGAGCTGTGCCTGGGGATGGGTATGCGTTGTTAAGCTGGATGGAATTGATATTCCGGATTCGAAACGGGTGATTGAGGGGGTAGTTCTGGAAAGTAAAAAGTGATAAGGCAGCTTATCTGGGGAGCTGAGTTTGCAATATATCTGGATGAGAGTTGTGAAGGGTTGGAAATGAGCTTCATGAAGAACATCCAAAACATCTTACATATTGCACAAGACATCTTCGCTTAAAGTTGTATAGAATGTAAGTGATGGTGGTAACAGACAGTCCTTGCGGACAAGATAATCTTTCAACATCATATTTTGAGGCTACGATATTTAGCGAAGACTGTTCTTATCCAATTTCATCGGGTTCAATTTAGATTTAATGTCTTGTGTCTATTTGCACTCGATGATAAAACAGAGAAATCTGCAAGACTTCACCTCTGGCCATGCCAATTTAGTTTCATAGATCTCATCACTACAATCTCCTATCACAGGCTACAGAATTATCTCGTAAAGCAACCTCCGATCATATCGAGACTCAAAGAAGCAAGGCTGGCTAGTGTAGTTTCATATACTACTCGAACGCAAGCGGATATGGTGTTTATTCACAAATACAGCCATCTTGTCATCAAAGTAATCTTTCAACAACTCAAATAAGCCATTGAATGCTAGCTTAAATATCCAAAATCCTCATTTGATAGATATGCCGACTTCATCCGAATACGTAATGCCGAATTTATATTCTAACCAGAGCACGAACGCAAGATGGATACAAGACTATAAAGTCCCTGGATAGCAACAAATCCTTCCATCGGCGGATAAGTGGTGTGTTCATATCTCAGCTCTTTCTTGGGAGTATGATGAAGGCTCACATGCACAGATGTGGCTCGTTTGCATAGCTGCCAAGGAAATTAGAGAGACGAGTATGGCTCTTCAACTCTAGTGTGCAGAATCCAGTGTATTTGAAAGACGGTTAATGTGACATTTTCAATGAGGAGATGAACGATGAGGTATGAGGGATCTATTCCCTCGATCTTCATACAAGGAAGCCAGAGAGCTACTAGGCTCGGCAATTCTTGGCATAGTCAGCGAGACACGAAAAGCCTCGTGAGGAACATCTTGGTAGAGACCACAACTCCGAGAAAAGGAACTCGATGTGTGGCCGAATATCCAATGTGGAATACAACCATCAAGTGACTGACAACTTTTGCCTTATGGCTGGGCAAACATACGTGCTACACACCCCAAGCATCAGCATCGCGCACACCACTCATTCAATCCCAGAATATGACCGCTTTAACTCTCCAGCCCTTGCCATTTGCCCAACTTTGGCTCAACTCAAACTCCAAGAGTAAGATAATTACATAATATCATTGCATGCAACCCAAGCTATGCCATGCGTCTTGGCATTACCCAGCATATTAATACAGGCTGAAAAATGTGCCGGATTATCCGTCTTATGCGCGACTGTTTGGTTCACAGGGAGGGGCTAAGAAGATGTTATCCGAACCCCCGTTGCGAAAGCGATGGAGATTTGATGTACTGTGGTTGCGTCAATCGGCTATTATCGGGGGAGGTGAAGGTTGGGAAAGTACTGGTGAGAGGGAAATGTAATCGTCGTGAATTTAGTTCGAGCGGGGTTAATCAAACTGCCAAGCTAATTTCAATGGTAATAAAAATACACGATTTGGAATTGCTCAAAAATCATAACGTTTAATATCGCGTCATTATTGTTATTTGATAGGTGATGGTTGAGATTCTAATGACGAAGCAGTTTGATGCTGTGAAGCACTTGCAATGTGTGGAAAAAAGAAAGATGTGTTGCCAACGTATCACCCAACCTGCGGGAACAATGCCTAGCAAGGGAAGCAGATAAAACTTGGTGACATGAGATGTAAGATTGGATAATCAAGGCGCGTAGAATCACATAGAACAAGCCAAGATTACTTGGAACACGAAGACATAAGGAAGATTTTCAATCATGCAGTCAATGTTGTGTAATGCACCAAAACGGATATGTGTAACGCTTGAAAGGATATTCTCATTCTTTAGACTGCACTAGCTAAAGCATATAACATTTAAACTAATCATATATTAGCAAAAGTCTCCCAAGGCTCCAATGACTAGAGGATACATACCATAAACAAATTGTCCGTTGTGGTTCTCAATACGCTCAGCAAGGTTGACATCACGGCTGAACTCTTCGCCATCGATGCTGCGGAGGAAAGTGCGGAGAACTGGGACTTGTCCACCGCCCTCAATGGAGAATGTGACGTTCTCAGCGCTGTGAGAGAAGTCTGTATGAAGCATTAGACAATGACGATTGAAAGACAAAGATGATTTCTTTTCAAAGATTGTACGTACTCTCGCCATCCCAGTGGATCATGCCATTTTGGTTTCCGATGTGTTGATTGAGATCAATCTCAGCATCTTGCCAGTCACCATTCTCGTTTCTGAGACGGGCTCTGAGGATGTGGTTGTCATCGATGCGGATATCTTCGGCGGAGAGGTGGAAAGACATTTTGAGTTATATAGAAGAGGTTGATTTTTGTTTTGTAGAGTATGTTTGAATAGTGATTGAAAGTTGAGAGATATGGAGTGAGAAGTGAACGGGAGGAGAGGAGCAGATATATGTGTCTTTTGTAGTCCGATCTTCGACTATGGTAACGCCTCAGGGTCTACCCCTCCGTGCATGTCTGCGGCAATGCAAAACCATCATCAGCCACTCATCGACGCATTTATGGAAACCCCCGCTGATATGCCAAGTGAATTTCACACATAAGGTGGCTTTTCAATGGCTTGGCACCTCCTTGGCTCACACGTTTTCTACAAACATTGGATCAGAAGCTTCACCGTATGTGGCACGACCCGCTATGACCCACTTGATGTGGGGTAGGGTTTCGAAATGTCACCACTGCGGTGGATTTGGTGGTTATGAGTGATATGCATTACAGAATTCTAAGTCAGAATGATGGATAGACCCACACTAGCTTGTAGCTACCCTGGTCACAAAGTGGTTGTACCTGGATAGCCAACCAGTTTTGAAGAAGATTAAGAAGGACTTAGTGAGATTATGGAAGCTCTCAGAAACTGTTAGCGTAAACGACTGACTGAACAAAGATATATCCTCAAGAATCAAGTAGTGTTACATCACTTAGGGGTAGTTTTAACGCATGTGTGTATGCACCTATAGCAGAAAGAGCGCAAAGATAGCTTATGCTATCGATCCTTCAAGGAAGTGGCACAGTCAAGCCACGTAATTCCTTGATGGATGGTCTAGTGCAATGTGCTTCATACTCCGTAAAGAATGCTCACTTGAGCTGTCACTTTGGGTGAGTAGCAATCTCAAACCATCTCAGTAATGATTGCTCTAGAGTACATACTCTGTAGTAACAACCTGCAGTTTAAAGTTCACAAAAACAGCGCATCATTACTGAGTTACCTCCTCATCTGTTTCAACAAAAGCCGTACCTTAACATAGATATGTGCTAATCGCTGGTAGGATACCACAACTGTGTTCATTACCCCACTTCACCCCACCAGTGTATATTAATCATGTCGGAGAGGGGCACATGAGGTATACAATGTACGGAGATGTACTTTGGCGACGCTGAATGATTCGATGAAGTCGGTGAGGTCGGTGAGGAAAAGGGGTCGAATCTATAGCCGTCGACTCATTTCGATGCATTGTAGGATCGTTTGAGCATCGAATCGAGCATCGGATCGAGCAGACAGGTATTAGTACCGTGGTTGAACGCAGCAAGGCTTTTGAATATCCAGTGGCCGAATCATCGTTGGTTGAAAGAATGTAATCTTACAGAAACAGCGTGCACTGAATGGCAGATGTTAAGTCCAGGTCTTTGGTGTTTTCTTCGAGTCGGGCTGTGGACGAGGGTTTCACTAAGTCAGTCGCTGACTAAGCGAGCAACACTTTCATTTCCCTCAAACATCACTTATTATATCGCTCACAGCGCATTGATGGGACCGGCAGTCAATCAGGAATCCAGTGTATCACCCTAAATCTGCAGCATATTGCGAGAGGATGTATTTCATCCTTATGTGAAAGTGGAAACGATGGTGTTCATGATGAGCCTCAAAACTATTTACGAACAGCTTCTCAATTCCGTTATTCGCGATGGAGGACGAGAGCGGCAACGGAAATGTCAAAGTCTCTGCTTGAACGTAAGTTAAACAGGTTGCTCTGTTATCGAACGATCATAATCAGGAGGCATAGGCCCCCGGTTCTGGCACCGGTGTATCCAACAACCAGGCTGCAGTCCACAGCGAGAGAATTGTGAATAATGAAGCCCTTTTGGATGTTGAATTTCTCTGGTCACTGGTTCTTCTTAGAACCTTCAAAGCCATAACGATATCAGAATGATTGAAACATATCAAATATTAAGCTTAAGACATCAGATTCGAACATCAGTCTAAGCTACTGGGCATGTTGAGTAGCGTATGCTACGTCAAAACTTGACATCGGCGAGAGCATTTGCCCGGAGAGAAGTCCTTTGCACCTGCGCTGTGTTGGAAGAAGACTTCCAAATGTTTGTCTGTTACCCAATCGTTATTTCCCCTGGAAAGGTGTGGTGACTGTATGGAAATACACAAATCAGCAACAACGAAGCTATATAACACGATTCTCCCAGTGGACGGTGAGACTTTAATTGTATAGATCTTTTGAAATCATTTGAAAAGATAAATTTGGAGATCAGGATAGAAATGCTAGTTTGAACTACAGGTCAACTGCAGATCTTCAGAGGATCAAGTGAAGCCACTGGGAAGATCAGAGAACACATCGTCAAGTTACGAATTTGTGATTTGCTGACAACTTACATGTCGTTATCCCACGGATCTGATAGAGATAGTGATTATGAATCTACAGGTCTTTACCAAGAATCATCTGGCTCAATGATGAGGAACTAGAAACAACGCCTATGCATGTCCTGGGCCCTATCAAATACTGTCGTCTTCTTTCGTACTTTACGTAGGTAGTATACTGTTGGTAAAGATCACAAGCTTCAAAGTATCACCTGGTACTAGATTAACATGATAGCAATCTTGATCGTCAATATTTAGAATTGCATTACTCACAATGCCATCGTGTCTGGACTCGAAGAAAGTTGAACTGTGTAATGGGTGAAATTGGGTCAAATAAGGCTAGATACCATCCGACGTAATATTACTAGGTATGCCAGTTCAGAATGGCCGGAAATTCTCGTAATATTACAAAAGTGATCGGACGGTATCTTGTCTACACTGGAATAACGCAGATTCGTACTCAATATTCCGCACACCTAAAAATGAACTAGAGGAATCTGATACCAAAATCCGGATTATATGCACGTGACGTGACGACGTACTAAGGCCTTGAGTTCCTTCCTCATTTTGAGATTCGGATGGGAAGCTTAGCGGCGCTGGATTCCCCATCTTTGATTCGCTCCAATGACTTTCGTTCTCTAAGTTATCCAATTTCTGCAATCATTCACCGAAAGGGTATCGGGGAAATTTATTTCACACTTCGTGTCCTCTGTTTACCTATCTCTTCCACTTATTTTTTCTATCAATACTACAAACTGCGATTACATCGATATCCTGTTCAGTTCCTTTCAGCTCTCGAGGTAAGTTCGTCACATACCCTCCTCATAACGTTTCTTTGGGAAGGAAGCCCTTAATTCCTCCAAATTCACTTCACTGTTCGAAGCGAAAGTCCCCTCGATGCCGCCTTAATTAAATCTCTTTGAAAGCTGCTATGGTTCTTTCAACAATCAGATCGCAAATTTTTATATATATAAACTCCCTGGTTCAGTATGCTGACTCTTTACTAAAAGTGAACCTCTTGAGTGCCTTCAAGATATTCCATGGCCTCTTGAGAATCTGCCGCGGCTTCTTTGTTGACAACCATCTTTACATGCCTGCCAATTTGGCATAATCAGGACACTAAAACCAGATATCCATCCACAAAGGTTTGTGTTTCTTCAACTTTCCATGTTACTACTCTTATCAGGTTGCGACTGCCGGCCATTTTTCCACAATACGCGGAAAAATCCCGTAGTTTATCAACGGAGCGTGCGCATCCGGATAGCCTTTTCTTAACGCTTTACTCACAGTTGTGGAGGGACTCGAGCTCGAATAAATGTGCCTGCCGTTTGAATTTAATGCTAATCGTTTCCAAGATGCCCCCAAGTCGCGGACTGAAAGAAGCCTCGCAAGGTTCGGCACTTGAGAAGGGCGTTGAAAAGCTGTGTCAGGAGCTCGACAGAAGTGTCGAGGCAGAGGGCAGGGAAGTGTGAGATGGGTTTGTAGTATCGATACATCTATAGCATGCTAACAACTAACAGAATCGCCGAAGACACTCTGGAATCAATCTACAATGCTCTGCACACGGCGAAAGCAACGGAAGCCATAACCGAGACAGCCGTGAGAAGTCTTCTTTCAATATTGGAGAATGATCGCGGCGAGTTGTGTTGTCCTTTCGATGTAAAAGTTTTCTGTGTTATTCTTGAAATTGCACTTAAAAGCGAGAAGTGTCGAGGAAGTGAGCGTATTCTCGTTTTGCTTGCCGTGAGTACATGCCGCAAAGGCTGCGATTTTCTGGACACTGACTGAGTTTTACAGAAGGAACTTCACACGCAATCAATACCTCAGGAAACTGAGAGCCCCCACGGGGTTTTGGTCGAGATCGCAAAGCAAGTGAACGTTGCTCGCCTTATTGAATACTTTGTCGATCGTTCGAAGCCAGACGGAATGAGAAGATGGGTAAGCTACCATATGCTGAAATATTTTGAGGATATACTAACACAAAAATAAGGTTGGTATCATCATGCAACAGCTTTTGAGAGGCCCAGAGGCAGTTTCTGAGCAATTTCAGCATACACCCGAGGACGTCAGGTGAGAAACCCCCCATATTACCATACCCAATTTGCTAATACGTTGCTGGAAAGACGCAGCATTGGTCCCATGATTATCAGTGAAGATAATGAAATCCTCAGATTGATTTGTGGACGGGTTTTTGCGCTACTACTAAACGCTGATGTTCTGCCTGAAGAACTCTGCCCCGCAAAAACCAATAAAAGGGAATACGAGGATTTTCCAGTTGATTTGCAGAATTTAAATGAGTGGAAATCGCAATTCCAGCAGTGGGTAGACCGGAAGTGGCCCGATAATGAAAGTCAAACGTAAGTACATTAAAGATTGCCGATTTTCTGCCAGCTGATGACTTTCCAGACCACCGCATATGCTTTATTATAGTCTCAGTGTTGTGACTATACCACCATTTCGATTGGGAACATTGGGTGAGAGTATAGAACTGGTTTTAGAAGACGGCTATATTCTTCTGCTGAAAAGCTCTACGGAACAAGAATTGGATCAAATACTACAAGTGCCATGCAACTCTGTCTCCCGAGTTTCTGTCATTGACAACTCTATCATAATCAACGAAAGAGAAGTTTACGATATAGTTTTTGACATCAAGAATGACCAAGAGCGTTCTTCTTATCTAAATTCTCGACCTACCATTCTTCAACAACTACGTTTGACCACAGATTCAAATAGGAACGAATTAATGATCGATCTTCACGATGAATGTCCCGAAGCAGAGTTCCAACCGGAGAGGGTTCAAGTATCTCAAGCTGAAGATGATATACTAGTGCAAGGAAAGGGAAGTTCACCAGATGCCGGAAGTTACGAGCAGCCCTCTGAAGACGAGCATCAACCAGCAACAAGTGATCCAATAGCGTCCGAGTCCGAGGACGAAGCACTAGATACCTTGGATAGCCCCGACCGCCAGATTCAAGTCGAAAATTCTACACGTCAAGCAGATGATAATACATATTCGAACGTGATTGACAAATTGAAACACTCTCAACAAAGGTCAAGCAAAAATTATGCAGCGAATAAAGTCAATTTACCTAAGCATGGTGATGTTGCGAGCTTCAGCGATTCACCTACAATGCCTAACCGTCAAAAAAATATTACATCATTCGACGAAGTTTTAGAAATAGACGACAGAAGTTCTGAAATGAGTGGTCGGGCACTTCTTGTGAGGCAGGAAGGCACATCTCGCTCTCAAATTTCTCAACTTCTACCGCTCACCGAAAGTCCACCCCAAAATATTGCAGCCAATGTCACCCTTACTGTCAAGACTAAAGGTAAAGTGTCAGCAAGTCTAAAAATCGGAAGAGAAGTACTCATACCAGAAGAACAACCAAGTACTTCTCAAGCACTACCAAGCCAAAACACCAATTCGAAAGCTAATAAAGTGCCAAAGAAGTATGCTGTTAAACCCAAGACACCAATCGCGGGCGTAAAGAGCGTTAAAGTGAATACTCCTCTGCAAAATGTACCAGAGACAGCAATTTCGGCTTCTGCAAACAAAAAGAGATTCGAGGAAGGATCTGCTCGAGTCCAGACAAATATTTATGATCTGCCTGAGATCAACGAAGATGACGGAAAAGAATCCAAGACAGAAAGCCAAACTAACCAGGGGACAAGAAAAAGGCCTGGCAGTTCAAAACAAAAGGGTAAATCAAGTAGCAAATGTAGGGGAAAGAACACAAAGACCTACCAAAAAGCCAAGACTATCCCAACGGCAGTCGAGCAACCTGTAGTCGCGAAGCGTAGCAGCCAAAGAGCGGCTGCGAGTCAAGCCAAACTTAGCATGAGCAAAATCAATGACGACTTGGAGGAAATTGAAGATGATTTTTCCGATGGGAGAGACAGTGAACTAGCGCAGCCCAATGTCTCGCAAAAGCGTAAAACGGCGGAGCAGCCAGCTGAGCCAGCTTTATCGGAGATCAAGTTTGCTTCAGTAATAGAGTCGGCTGCCGAGGAAGATAAGGAAGCATTGGTTCTTCAGCAGCAAGATGCTCAGGTACTGAGTCTAGTTGATAATAGTCTTCCTCCTGGAGACCTATTCGAAGTTGATGATTTGTACTCTGCTAGTCCGGCGAGACGAAAAGATCAACAAGGTTACAGTCAAGAAACCCCCACGAAACCTTCCCGAAAGACGGCAGCCGTGAATTTCGCCAGCCAACTGGATGATCTCCTGAGCGACGATACTAAGGGTGATAACCAGACCTCTCACATCAAAAGTTTGAACAAGAGTCTCTTCAAGAAAACTTTGTCTCCAATTACACCACCGGAAAAGTCGGGAAACCTTCAGCATAGTGTATCAGAAAGTAGACTGAGTATCATAAACAAAGACTTGCCAAAAACTGTGGTCGAGGATGCCAAATATTATAATAATCGCGAAGGCCGAGATGGAAATCCAGAGGAGCTACAATTACAGGATGGAAATTTAAGCCAGCCAGCTCAAAGAGTTGAAGAATTGGTACGCGCAATTCCACGCGAGACCGAAGTCAAAGAAAGTCAAATGATTGAAAGGACAGAGGATCCCGAAGAAATGACAGACACTAAGCTTCCTACCAGAGTAGGCGAAAAGATTATCACGAAGATGGACGAATATGTACTCGCTGCAGATACAATAGATCCAGTACCTGCCATTTCAAGTCACCCCTTAAACATATCTTCGATTAACTCCAAGCAGGAGGTGATTCACGAACCAGTTGCTACAAAGGCTTCAGCTTCCACTGGCCATCAATCAGAAGGTCGGCTAACTCTACAATTACCAGACGTAGATTTGGTCGAGGAAAAAAAGCGAAAGGTTGCAACAGAGATTGCTATACCACCCAAGCGCCGTAGACAAATTGCGACAAACAACTCAGGAAGCCCTTCGATCTCATCATCTGGTCCTCGCGCACAAGTAAATGCATCTCCCAAAAGCTTAGGTAGCAAAAATAGAGTTCTACTTGATGACCGAAGTATTCGCAAGCCAAACTTCATACACTTTAATGCTAAAGGGGCACAGAATCAGGGTCCTTCTCGTACATCCATACCTGTTCCAAAACGAGACCCTAAGCTACACATCAAAACATCGAATACTGAGAAAGTCAAGTCGCAAGACATGATAAGGAGTAAACGAAGACATGATGATCATCACAACTCAGACGAAGAAAGTTTGTTTGTTTCTCAAAGTCCACCTAGAAAGCGTCAGAGTGTTAGTCCGCCGAACGTAGCTTTGACAACAGATACGCCGATCTTAATAGATGATAAAAATAGTCCCATGATTCCCGCAGCTCTTAAATCAAGCTCACAAGGATCTCGAGTGGATGCATTCGGTAGCCCACAAGCACAGCACATTGTATCTTCCATTGGTCATGCTCTCCGAGTCGAGCTAAGAGAGTCAGCACCAGAGTTCGGTAAGGCAGGGCCACGAACTATGGACTCTCACCAAGATCTACCTGAAATCCAAGTTCTATCTCCTGAATTGGACGTCCAGGATACTTCAGAGCTTTTTGGTCCGCGCATCAAGGTAGTAAGCATCCCGAAAGCACGTCCTGCTCCACCAGGAGAGTCTTCTGTTCGGTACGTCCCGCATACCAAAACTCAGAACGGCTCTTATAAAGACATTTCAACCATGGAGAACATACAAGAGGTAAAAGTTCTGCCGGATCCGTTCGTTGATGTCACCCATCACAAATCAAGTGGGTTTACAGAACGATTACGGGCACGTGAGGCTGAAGAAGGCTTGAATGTTCGTTTCAACGATCCTGACAAAACTCTAGTGGAGATTACACAGCAAAGCTATAGTAGAGAGTCATCGTCACCCAGTGAATTTTCGAGTAATTCATCTTTCCGATCGGCTGCTTCCTCTAACATTCCAAGACAAGGATTATCTCCCCACAGTCAATGGTCAAAGGCTGTCAGACCACATTACAAGGGATATGCAGATACTGTTCATAAAATTGCCGATGTAAGTCTGACTGACTGTACGGCTCAAGATTGATGACTGGAATAACTGACACTGAGATTTAGGAGATGGTGATTAGATTGACTAATGAAGAAGATGCATCAGAGCTTGTCGTTCGTCAATACAAGGAGAACGCTACGAGTTTGCTCGAGGATTTAAGTAGCAAGCGAGATGTGGAGAAGCTCAATATACGCCAACAAATCGAGAACAAGAAGACAGAATTGATTCGAATGTATTCTGAAGCTGGGAAAGCCGTGAAGCAAATCGAAAAGGATATAAAAACTTCTCCCATAGATGATGTTGATGGAAAGTGGCAGGAGAGACAAGAGCTCATACAAAGAGAATTGAAGGGAGGGAGACGCACATCAGATTAATAACTCAGTGAACCATTGCTTGATTTGCTTTCTCATTTCATATTTGAGAACGTTGGGGAGTGGTGCGTAAATTTCGAATCAGGATTTCGAGAGCTTTTCATCTTGTTTGTCTACCTAATGAGACTGAGCTGTGGGGACCGAAAAGGTTGAAGGATACCACATAATTGTTAAGAGACCTCAGTACTAGCTTTGAATGATTTATATAATTGCTATAACAATAATGAATATGATTGAGGCGTCGATAATCTGATGTGATCTATCGGTAGTACTCTTGTGCTAGGGCATGTATACGGGTAGTGTTCCGGCCAACCTAAGAAAAAATGACCATGTCGATACATCTTGAAAAGGAACACTAACAAGGGATGACGATTGCTCATACCCCCCCACAACCGCAGCAGCCCAGATTCCAGAACATTTTACTCAATCAATACTTACAATACTTACGACGACAATCCGAAAATTTTCCAAGTCGCGAGGTTCATTAGAAATCGTCGACTTCAGCTCTCACCTCTGTTAATTTTTTCCCATTGTTTTTTTCGATACTTGGCTAGCGGTATATCTATCTATCCTCGAATAGTCCGATTTCCCCGCGTTCCGACCCCAAAAAGTCTCTTCGTCCTACAACAAAGGGCAACCATACGGCCACCTGCATTTGAAGTAAAAAATAAGAAAAGAAATCTTTCATACTAGAAAAGAAAAGAAGAGCTATGCCACAAGGAAGTGGTTTCCACCCATTTGGTGGCAGATTATCCAAGCATATGGGCAATTCGGTATGTATCAAGCACATGCGGACTTTGCTTGTCAATTGGTGACTCCGACGGAAGGGCAGTCGCAGCAATAAAGCAATGCGCAACTTGGAACTGACAAACGCAATCATTGTAGCTTTCTCCTGAAGCTGCATATCTGAGTTGTGAGTTTGCCTTTTCATGGTCGCTTTCACGCCGCTGCGGGGTTGCTCCGGCACATTGCTAACACTCACTTTCTAGACTATGATGTACGATGTAGGTTTTTTCCACAATTTTGAAGAAGACACACGAACTGGCAGACTGATCTATGGCGATAACAGTGACAAGAGAAGACGTTAATACGTTGAAGGATGACTGGCTCACGGATAATGTATACTTTCACATCATTCCCTTTCCCCAAATCATTACTGACGCAATCTTTGATTAGACAATCGCCTTCTGGCAGGAGTATGTGAACTCTGTTCCCCCTTTCGCAAATGGTTGCCTTTACAAAAGCCACTACTAAACATTCCCTTCAAACAGATACCTCGAGAACGAATACCTCAAGCGATACCCCTCCTCCCACATCGTCTTACTCCGCCCCTCCATGGCATATATGCTACGAATGCACGAAAACCCAGTCCTACTGAGGTCCGCTCTTCCAGACTTCCGTCTCACCACTCACATCTTCCTCCCCATAAACGATAATCGCAATGTTTCTCAAGCAGAAGGTGGATCTCACTGGACACTTCTCCTCGTATCCGTTATCGACGGTGTAGCATTCCATTATGACTCTCTCTCGCCCTCGAATTATGAGGAAGCAAACACGACGACTTACAAACTAGGTCAGTTATTGGGCCGTCAGTTGAAGTTTCTAAATCTTCAGGATACTCCCCAACAGCTGAATGGAAGTGATTGTGGGGTTTACGTGTGTATTATCATGCGCCATTTGTTGTTGAAGAGATTGTTGTGCGCAAACGCGAAGGAAAAGGTTTCTATGAGTATGGGAGGAAAATTGATTGATGCAAGTGGAGCGAGAAAGGAGATGCTGAAGATTATTGAGGGGTACAGGAAGGAGGGAGAGAGAAGGAGATCGTAAATATCCACCATCTTCAACATTTCCACTACGTGGGTTGAGCGACCGAAATGAATCCCTTCTAACAGAATTACAGACAAGACGAAAGTCGCAGCTCGTCCCCTTACCAAAAGGGTAATCGAAGTCCTCCCCGTATCGATTCATGAGCTACGCATACATGGAAACGACTATAAGAAATCTTCAGGCGTTACGGATTTATGACAGGGCTGCATTGGGCAATGAGCGAGACGAGCGATACGATACGAGGCACAAGAGATATGATTGCATGCTGTTTCCTTTCCTATACGATCACACGAGGCGAGTTCTGCGTTCTGGCAAATGGGGGTGAAATGTGCTTTGGGAATTGAGTTGCCAGCTTCAATAGCGATGACTTCAGACTTGCATTGTGATTTGGTGGCATAAGGGGCATATAATGGTACAGATTGTACGAAGTGGCGAGACTTTGCTAGGGTTAATGGTTGCTTGGGAGTGGCTTCTTTATGTTGAAGAAGAGAGATAGAGCCCAGTCTCGTTACTGGAATCAATGAAATTTGAGCATGATATTAAGTTTAACTTTATGCGGTGAATGTCAGTTTTGGTATTCGTGCTGTTTTCCTGCTACCAAAACAATATTGAAACCCTTGGTATATGTTTGAGTGTAAGCCCATGCTTGCCGTTGACTAAAACGACACCATGAGCAACCGAGATTTTGTTTTTTACAATTTTGATCTTTCCAACATCTTCGTCAACTTTGGTTCCTCTCTAACCCAGAAGCTTCTTCGCCGTACTAGGAGGATTTCCACACTCCTCCAACAACTTTTTATGACCCTCCATAGCCCCCTTACAAAACGCTTCCAAGTCCATCTTCTCAACTCCCTCCCATTTCCCGTCCGCACCCCCGTCAAAGACCTCCATACTAAACCATCCTCTGAATCCCGTTCCGAGCACCGCTCTCGCTACTTCTACTATAGGTAGATAGCCCCCGTTAAATGGATATGGTCTAAAATCATGACTCCATTTACCCCTCGCTCTCAGCTCTTCCTTTTCCTTTTCAGCAGGGGTGGTGGGTATAGGTACAGGCGGTTTATATGCGTCGGAGATCTGAAGGAGGTAAATTTTCTCAGGGGGGACGGTGGTGGTGAGGGATTGCAGGGATTGGGTGAAGTTCATGTGTAGTTTTGCTTGGGTTCCTAGATGCGAGATGAGTCCTGAAGAGGTGCTTGGATCGCCGTACTCGCCGCCGGCGGTTTGGAAGGTGTCGAGACAGAGGCCGATGTTGGGGCGGTCGACTAGTTTGACGATTTCCCAGACCGAGGCCCAGGTGGGGGCATGAGTTGCCCAGCACCTATAGCGAGGAGTGTCAGCTTGCGTCGATAAAGAATGGGATGGGGTGGAAAAGTAAAAGAGAGGAACAGGGGTTTCTTACCAATTCTCATAAGCAAGACGAAACTTATGTTCCGCGAGCAAATCACACAACTCCCTCAAATCATCCGCCAAAACATGAAAATCCGACGAAATATCTGGCGAATCCGAACTTCCCACTTGCAACATATCGGTACCCACAGCCTCCATGATACGAATCCAACCCTTCGCCCGATCAAAAGCATCTTTCCTTTCATTCGATCCCTTTGGCCATCCTTCAAAGTTCGAAAATGGCTGTAACATCATTATTCCCAAATGATTCTTCTCGCATAGTTTTTTGACTTCGGTTCCGGCTGAACATAATGAATCGTAGTCATTTTCTTTAATATCTTTTTTATGAAAGGTCGAAGCGAAGGAAAGGAGATCAGGAAAGCCAAGTTCAATGGCTGTGAAGCCTGCCGAAGAAATTGCAGAAAGTTTAGAGGAAAGAGGGGTCGAAGATGTGCCAACAGAGACACTGGCGAATGACGCTGGGATTTGAGTGAGAGATTCTGGAGAGATGGTCATGGTCAAAAATTGAATTGTTTAGAGAAGTTGTGAATCCCAATTGAGCTTTAAATTATGGACGGGAGTCAAAACACTGAAGGTGCTGATTGCTTTTTATAAAGGAAGTGACGTCAGGAAGGTTGTGGGGCAGATGTTTCACGTGATTGTTTATCATAGAAAGCGTTTCGGAATCATTCGGGAAAGCACTGTCGTTCTCCTGTGTCAGACGTCTTGGAGGATCTAGAGTTTGATGGTGGTGGAGAAGATTGTATGTTTGCCAATGTTTCGGTGACATCGGCCGTATCATCGGCCGGCTGCAAATACGCGATACATGATATACCGAATCCTCTCATCCACTCGAATGATACATATTACTCCGCCAAGTTGCATGAAATGTATCTGTAGGTATTCTTTCATGTGAAAAAACAGGCTTTTAGGTCCATCGATTGTAAATTGATAGATAGTAAAATAATAACACGTACCATACTTGTGGTAATTGGGTATCTCAAAACAGAAAATATGTCCATGTCCGGTGGAAAAAATAGAAGAATCAAGGCTTTTTGAACTCCTCCTTCTGCTCCATGGTTTGAGAGATGAATCCTCTCAATGCGGCCCATCTACTCGCAGTCCCTGAAGCACCTGCAGCTGGTACTTCTTGACCCTCCGCAGCAATGACGTCTTTCGGTTTCTCCTCCGTAACTCCAGCCAATTGTGCCATATTCTTTCCAAATCTCTCTCTCTCCATAGCCTCCAACTTCTCCCTCTTCTTCGTTGCTCCAGGTCGACTCTTCATACTCTTTTGTTTGATCTTTCCACTCTCTCCTCTGCTGATCTTCTCCAAGCCTTCTCCCTCAAAATCTGGTAGTGCATCTGCGAGACTTTCTAATGTGGTGACCAATTTCTTATTTGGACGTCTGCGCTTGAGGGGTTTTGAGTTGCCTTTTTCGATGCGGTTGACAAAGGCGGAATGCTTAATCGTTCGTTTGTCTTTTTTGGACTCGATGAATGAATCGGATATAACGGCACCTTCGCGATGCACAGGTGGAACGTGGATACCTGAGCCTGCTTGAGAAGCCTTCGCGCGCATAGAATTTCGCTTTTTGGGTGCGGTGGGCGCCTGTGAGGATAGTTAGCTTTACGACTCTAATCAGGAAAGATAAATATTCTTCCGGGCGTACCATGATCGCAAATCAATTATCTCTTGAAATTTAAGGTGTTACAAGAAAAATTGCTTGAAAATTGGTGAAAGTTGTCAGTGAGAGATTTGGTGGTAAAAATGTTCACTGGTGCATTGAAAGCTCAAAGGTCTAGGTTAACTTAGCGAATAAAAAAAGTTGTCCGAACAATTTCTTATGAAGCGACTTTCATAATTTACCTAACCTACGCTATAAATCACAAACACAGGAAATTAATATGAATTCCGCTGAGGAAAAGGCAAGTGCTTTACGGCGTCAAATAGCTGACGCCGAGACTCAACTTGCTTCTCTAAAACTACAATTATTGAGCATCGAAGGGAAAGACGACAACTCAAAAGATCCTGAAGTCACAGAAGAAGAAAGTCTCGTGACTCATGACGAAAGCAAATGGCCCATGAGTTTGGAAGAATACAAACGATATGGAAGACAGATGATTGTGCCTGATATTGGTATTCAGGGTTAGTTGTTAGATCTCTGGATTTTTTTTTGGAATACCCTACTAATCACGATTTAGGACAACTACGACTTAGATCAGCCTGTGTGCTCCTAGTAGGAGCTGGAGGTTTGGGATGTCCGGCTGCTGCATATATCGCCGGTGCTGGAGTCGGTACTATTGGAATTGTAGATGGAGATACTGTAGAAGAGTCGAATTTACACCGACAAATATTACATAGTACAGACCGAGTAGGTGTTAATAAAGCTGTCAGTATTGCTAAATATATATCTGGGTATGGATCCTCCCCAAAATCCTGACGAGCATACATATTAACAGCTTTCCAGCTTAAATCCAAATATAAAGACAAATATCTATGAAACACATCTTACGCCTCAAAATGCACAGGATATAGTCAAAGATTATGATTTGGTTCTCGACTGTACTGATCATCCCACATCCCGCTACCTTATCTCAGATATATGCGTTCTTCTTCAAAAGCCACTCGTCTCCGCCTCCGCTCTTCGAACAGATGGCCAGTTAATAGTATTAAACAATCCCGCCTTACCTCCCGGTGATCTATCAGGTGGTCCATGTTACCGCTGTGTCTTCCCCAAACCGCCTCCCCCCGAAGCCGTGACAAGTTGTGGCGATGGAGGAATCATCGGACCTGTTGTAGGTGTAATGGGAGTTCTACAGGCTTTGGAAGCTATAAAACTTATGGCATCTGGAAAATTGGCCGCCGTTGGCGAAAATAACGACGCAAGCCCTACCCCCAAGACGAATCCTACCACAATGTTGTTATTCTCTACAAATGGAACGTCGCCATTCAGAAATGTCCGTTTGAAGGGTAGAAGATCAAATTGTTTCGCTTGCGGAGAGGAACCTCAGCTGTCTCTTGAGCAGCTGAAATCTGGTTCAATGGATTACGTCTTATTTTGCGGCATGACGCACCCTATCAAGTTATTGAGTGACGAAGAGAGGGTTGAGGCAAAAGATTACGAAGAATCGATAAGGAGAAAGGAAAAAGACCATTTGTTAATTGATGTTCGAGAGAAGGTGCAGTTTGATATCTGTAATATTGAAGGATCACACAATATACCTTTCTCATCATTTCAAGGCAACGGAACTAACAAAGATCGCCCACTATCAACGCTCACCGATGGTCTGGACCCGAAAACCCCTATATATGTTGTTTGTAGGCTTGGTAACGATTCTCAAGTAGCCACAAGAAAGATGAAAGAAATGGGATTGGATCTCAAAGGCGACAGATATATTGGTGATATCAAGGGAGGTTTACGATCTTGGAAAGAACAGGTAGATAGCTTTTGGCCCGAATACTAGACTCTGGTGGGAAAATCAAGACGTTTGAGTATTTGAAGGAGCGAGATTGATATTTGAGTTGGTATTGTGTGCGAAAAGTGCAAAATGTGAAGCACCGTAAGGAGTGGTTCCATGAACGCCAAAATGGTACAACTGCTTGCTAAGTTGATGTCCTTGCTTGCCATAAAAAACAATAATCATTACAACCCTCCATTCATTCCACCATTTTCCTATGCGTTCCTAGTTGAATTGAGTTTTACACGTATGTTTGTCGTTTCCTGTTGAAAGCTCTTTGATCCTTCAACCATTGCCTATAACCGGCTACACTTGAGATTTTCTCGCCGTAATAATCTAAACAGGTCAATTAGCAGTATTCTTCAATGGTTCATTCTCGTCTTCACATGAACCTCAAATCAAACGTACCAGGCACCGGATTCGCCATTGAACTCGCACTAGGATCCACCCTATACTTCTTAACCCTCGCATAGAACTCCTTCTCCTTAATATCCATCTGCTGTCTAAACTTTCTGTTCTTCACATTGAACGCCGCAGTCCCCAAAATTGGTCCGGTCAACCATCCAGCTCCTCCACATGCGAATGTCACTAATCCCAATGTAATGAATGGATCCAATGGAATTTGTCCCACCAGTGCATCCATATCCGTATGTGTAAGAATCTGCGCACCAATTGCGAAACCACCAAATCCCGTGCCGAGGGAAGAACCGAGTTGGAACCAGCGACGGGTTCGACGGAGCTTGAAAAATGTGTTCCAATCTAGAACTTCGGTTTGCGCAGCGCTGGACTTTGAGGTTTTGGTTGGTGAGGAAGATGCAGTTGTGGATGCGGAACGAGTAGAAGAGGTACTCGATTGGAATGTGACATTGCGTTTATGTTTAGGGATCAGAGCTCGACGTCGCGAGCTTGGGGTTTGAGTATCCGGAGTGCGAAGAGGGGTAGTGGATGCAGTTTGATAGGTGCATGATGTGAGGAACGATGGTTGTATGCGGCAGCTAGCTGCTGCTGTTCTTAGTGTTGGCGCTGAATACAGCATTGCGATAGAGAGAAGTGATTGCAACTTCTGGTGAGTTTTTGTGGTGATGACGAAAATTGAAAGCTTTCTTGAGAGCTTGTTTGTTGATCCTGGTATTTTGATATTGATGGATAGGTTCAAGCCGGTTATTATTTTTCTTAGGGCGGCGGTACTATTTACGAGTTTTGAGCTAGCGCAGTAAGAGCAGCTCGAAAAGACAATGACGATTCAGTTCAGTAGGTAATCAGAGTTTTGTAGAGAAGGAACATCAAGTAAACAGACTGATTAATGTCATTAAAAAGTCGATATTGAGAAAAGTAAAAATCTTTTTCATTACGTTTTTAGACGTACTGAACGACTCTTTCAATCGACTACTCAAATTATTCAGATTAAGTATCACTCTTTTGACTTGAAATTCTTTTAAATGATTAAATATTTATCTATTTCTAATTATTGAATGAGAATAATTGAAATTTGATTAGATACTGAATGATAATAACAAAAACTATAACTAAAAGATTATTTCTAAAAATAGTATTTTGAGAAAAAAACTTTAATGATTTTAACTTAATATCTTAACTATAAGAATCTTTTATAAATGAAAATTATATATTAGAGACTAAATAAATGATTTTATAACTAATAAAAATTACTCTTATTCAGATTAACTCAAGATTCTATTCTTCATATACTAATATTTATTAAAAAAATTCTTTATTCATTAAATCTTTCTCTTCAAATCGTTCTCAAATTAAATACTAACTCTTTCTTGATTTATTCTTTATTGAAATTTAGAGATTCTTATCAAGATTCCCTTTTTGATTTTATTTTTATTTCTTAATAAGAGTTAAGAATCAATCTAATTTTAGTAGAAAGATTCGCGTTTTTATTAATCTTAGATTAAGTTAATCTGATCTCTAAAACAATCTCAACTTTGATTTTCTTCGACACAATTTCAATTTATTTAACGGAATCAATTTCCCTACGGGGAGAGAAGAGTCTCCTTTAAAAATAACTCTTTCGATCTGTCTGTTAGACTTCTCAATGTCTTCCGAAAATAATTCAGACTTCACCGGGGAAGATACGTGTTTACCAAGATCAAGATTGGCCTTTGATTTCAGAGTAGTCGAAAGACCGATTTATAAACCAAATAGCGGTCCACCGCTTCAACCAATTTCACTCATTCCTCCTCACGAATTAAGAGGAATTATCCTCGACTGTTTTCCATACCCGAAACCAAACAACCCTAGCCACTTCCTAGTAGGCTATGAACAAGAGCCACATAATCGCATTATTATACACCCAAATAATATACGCAATTATGTATCAGAATATACTTTGGAAAATTGGGAGCATGAACGGAGCACTGCGGAAGAGAATCGTCTCATTAAAGAACTTCAACCTCGTTTGATAGCATCAGAAAAAGCAAGAGTATTGCGAGAATTGAAAAAAGCTGGGAAATCACGTGATGATCTTAGGGAGGAGGATGCCGAGCAGTATCAGGCTTTGGGAATGCCGAAGAAGAGGGGCAGACCTAAGTCTATGGCGAGTGTTTTCAAGCCAGCACCAAAGCCAGTATCTGATCAACCAAGTGGGAAGCGTGGACCTGGAAGACCTCGGAAAGTGGTGTCAATTCAAGTTGTTTCGCCTACTACCTCTCATCCTCATCGGCCTTCTTTGTCTCAGCCATCTTTATCTCAACCATCTTTATCTCAACCATCTCTATCTCAATCTTTTGCTAAAGCACCAAGAGCAATGTTGGAGCATACGATTGCCGACTCAACAAGCGAAGAGGAAGATGAAGATAGCGATTTAGCGCTTGATGATCAACTCAACCAAGAGGAAACCCATTTATCTCACACCGCTATGAATTCTTCTACTATCCTGAGAGTTACGAGTCCGACAACGCATCGTTCCAGTCAAGGTCGAGTAAACAAGACCCCTATTCAATCACCACAGAAGTACAAATCCTTCAAGATGTCACCCCACGATCGTCCCAAGAAAGCTCCAATTCTTCCTGGCATGAGTGTAAACGCATACCCATACGACAATTTAAAAGCCAATGCTAGCAACAACAAAAAGAGCATAAAGGTCGGCAAAGATTCAAGCACCCAGAACCAACCTCTAGCGAACCTTCGGTTACCCATTCTATCAAGTGGCGAACAGTCCACTGGTCATACATCTCAAGGCACAGGTCAGAAGCCTCAATCTAAAATTGTCGATTACTTCAAGGATTCTGGTACTAAAACCCCTGCTTCGAAGACGCTTGATGCGAATCGAAGTTACGAGCCTTCGTCTAGTTTGAAGCGCAAATCTTCTCCATTTATAGGACGAGAAGGTGATTCGAGTGGAAAGTCCAGAAGTAAAACTCGAAAACTAGGAAAGGGCTCCGATAAGTATTATGATGCCGAATACAAGGAAGCTTCGAAAAAGAGGTCTGGATCAGCCACCATTGAGAATTATGAAACAAGCTTCGAGCAAAGATCAAGTGCACGACGTGGAAGCGATGCTTTCAAATTTCGTAGCTCTAGAAGTAGAAGTCGTCGACTCGAATCTTCTCCTGGTAATAGGAGGGAGCTTGAGGATGAGAGTGAGGATGTGACTGAAGATGTGGATGCGATTGAAGATATGGATGAAGGCGAACAGAAAGACTCGCGAGAAGCTTTAGGCGGCGAACCGGCAACATGGGATGTAAAATCAATCTTGGATCACAAGTACGAATGGAATGAAGGTGACAACAAGCAAGAACTATGGTATCTTGTTGATCGGGAGGGAGGTTGGAACCCGACATGGGAACCTGCTAATGGCATCTCAGAAGGGGCCGTTGATGAGTACATCGCTTCGAGGCAAGCTCAAGGACTTGGCAATCTCTCTGTTTCAATTGACGCGATAGATATAGGGGGAAATGGTGATTCGTTATCACGAGGCGATGATCTAGAATGCAGTATTGAGGACGACGGGTACTCGTAATCCTTGTTCCAGGGAAGAAGTCAGAACTCTACGTTTTGAAGGAAAGGAAATGGCAAATAAATACAGAGCAACGAAATAAATGTTGGGAGATAAAGTCGGGGTTGTGGATAATATTTTGTCTGACATCGGTGGATCATTAGGAGAATCATAATGGGAGGCGTCTGAGGCTATGTTTGGTAGATTTGAGGCACATTTGGCCATTATTCGCAAAACAACTCGAAGTCTTAGGTAGGCAACGAGAATGGCGATTTTCATAATTATTACAGATACCCAATAGCATACCACATTAGCGGTTTTCCCGAGGTTTTTGCAGTCGTATTCGTGCAAGGTGTTTTTGAGGTCTAGTGTATGCGTGGAATACCAGGAAGAGCAAGTGCTACCGGGATTTATGACAATTAGGCAATTGATCGCTAATATGGGGGTGAACCCCGCCTCTGACCCCCACGCGTAGCTCAAATTATAGACGTTGAGTATTGGGGACTCGGGCTCAAAATATATAAATGATCACAGCTGTACTATCTGCATTTGCTTGAAATAAGATACTCCCCTTCCTTGCTTCTGGAATGATCTTTCAATGCTGTTATCTGAACGCCATTTAAACATTCATCTGCTTTATATAGGCATGCTGAGCCGATTGTCAGATTCATTCATTTAGATAAGCAAACTAATATAGAAACGTTGCCAATCCACTCCTGCCTAGGTCAGATAATGGCATCTACAAAGGTAGATCTCACCTCTCCCGAACCCTACATCACTCCCGCCGAGATCTACAGCGGTACCTCATTCAACACCGGCGGCAATCCCAGCCCAGATTCTTCTTCATCCACCCCACCAATAGCTCTTCGTATAGCAACCGGAGGAGCTGGTCAATCCGGGCTTATCCGTGCTCTTGCCAATAAGTTCGTCGAGTTCGAGATAGACAAAACAGGTTGTTCACGATTCAGCATTGCATGGTTGTTATCAGATACGTCTGCAAGTTTCAACTATTTGGGAAGTAGAGCGGCGGATTGTAGCATCACTTATCATAAGACTGCAGAGGAGATAGCTTTAAAGCAGGGAATTGCGGAGAGGAGGGAGTATGCTTGGAGAGATCATTGGTTGCTTGTTGGTAGGTGTTTTGCTGATTGTGTGTGGCTATCATATTTGCTGTCTCGTCTTGGTGAAAAATCCAAGCTCCATTTGATATGGCCCATTCTGTTCTGATGATTTCTAGGACCGAAACAAAATCCTGCCGGTCTTCCACTTGATAATACAGATGACTCTACAATATTTGATCTGTTCGGTCAGTTATTTATGGCTTGTGTAGAAAATCCAACTATTAGATTCTTATCCCGATACGATAAATCGGCCGCCAATATTAAAGAATCCTCTATCTGGACAGCTATCGGTCAAACTCCGTGGGCGCATCCATATTCAAGTTGGTATCATCGTTACATAGAGTTTCCATTTGCTGCTTTGAGAGCTGCGTGTGCCTTGGGCGAGTATACACTCACCGATAAGGGTACATGGTTAAGTATTGAAGAAGAAATTAGAGATAAGATGAGTATTTTTGTACGCTATGGTTTCTTCTCTGAGATGTGTGTTGAGCTGATATATCATGTAGAAAGCAAGCACAGATGCCCCAGATGATCCATTATTAAATCCTGCACATATTTTAGTGGGCACGAGAGGGAAAAACATAGCCATGGCTCACAAATTTGCAGATTGGATGATAGCAGAGGATGGTGGACAGAAGGTTATTGAGGAGTTTGAAGTGAATGGTGCTATCCTGTACACTGGTGCACCAAACTCTTCCAAGGTCATGAAAGCAAATTCAGTGAATCGAAATTCTTCATAACTTCCTTCGTTCAAACCATCTGAACAATCTGTTTTGAAGTATTCAGATAACTTGAAGGAACACTAGCCCAACTCTTGATCGTTATGATACGCCAAAAGAACATGGCCACCTGTGGAAGCAATCTGCTGGTGGGAGGTGAGGTTGGGATCCTTTGTTTACCTAGGTATCTTTCAAACATTCTATATATCAATGTACGAGAAAGATATAAAAAAACATATGCAGTCACGCGATGAGCTATTAGTTTACAATTATGTTCGATGCAAATCTGAGTTATACTTGATGGTTAGCCATGCTGAATTATTATTACTGAAGTCCAGTTCTGGATAAACAGCTACAAGTTGATGCCATATATTGAGTGCTTATGAATAAGTTGAAAAGGAACACGCAACCCCTAGCCCTCCCTAACCACACTCGACTAAACCATGATCCTACAGATCGGCTGTTTACCGATCGCCATCAACCTCGTTTCTCTTCTTCAATCAGTCAATCATGCACATCTCGTTCTTCAATCTCCTTCTTTTGCGCCGAGCCACTTTGGATAGTAATTATCTCCAGCAGTCGCATCTCTCATACCCATTCCTCCCCCCTTCGCGGAACCAAACACCTGAAAGTAACACCGAAAAGGTCTTCTCGGCTGAAAGACAGCCTCATCTTCTAGCACACTATATTCGACCGATTGATCCCAAGCAACAGGTTCCTGAGACGAATACCAACGACATAATCTGCCTCTCGCCAGCCAAATCAACAGAGTCGCGTTTGCACTACGACAATTGTCGCCATCTCTGTGATCAAAATTTCTCAATGCCAATCTCAAGAAATCTCCATAAGTACCTGCACGAAACGCGATATTATCCACCAGTCCAAACTGCTTACGTCGATTGACAAACCCAACATTCGGCGCAACAATGCCTGGTCTTACATTGATTAGTACCTCGGCGCCAGCTTTCTGAACAGCAGTTCTTTCTGGAAAACCCCATCTCGCTAGGCAATTTACTTGCGGCTTTTGCTTTCCTGTGTTTGGTATGCGAATAGCAATCTGTTCTCCAGGATCCGCATACAATGCTTGTATCTGATTCGATTCTATCAGGAAGTTTTGGCGGAACTCCAAGGGATGGGTATGAAGTGTTCCAGTTGAAAAACACGCTGTTTAGAAATTCTTCTCGATGAAGACAGGCCTCTCTCTGTGCTAAGATAATGAGATCGTTGACTCCTGAAGACAAGGCAGTCATGTCTGCGTTTGTCAATTCCGCTGCGTCGCGGAGGACAAATCTGCCGAAATTCGCATTTGGATCCGAATTCTGCTCTCTGTTCATGGCCCGAATTGCCATTCCACTGTCTGCGGCAAGTCCATGGATAGTATTTGGAATCTCATCGTTGCGGGGTGACATACTATAATTCGAGAGTCGAGGTTCCCTTCCCTGAGCCCTCATCTTGCACACATAAAACTCAAAATTCACAGCTCTTTTACTTGTGTAGAACGCCATCAACGCCATATCCTGACTATAGGTATTCTCAAAATCGAAATTCGGACGTGTAGCTCCGTATTTGCCTTGAGAAAACGCATATGCGACAGCACGACTATGAGCCAGATTATTCGGATCGATCACCATCCACACTACCTCGCCCTGATGATTCCGTTGATTAGTGCGCGGACTTGAGCTTATCTTGTCTTGTCGAATGGGTCGATGATTTGTATTGCTCTCTCGGTTAGCTCGCCCCAGGCTTCGGCGAGATACCATAGAGTCACAGCTGGGCTTGCTTTTGCTGAGGCTTTGACAATCGCTCCAAGATGATGAGGATTGGAAGGCGTCATTGTTATGGATTGGCACAACGCTGATAATTTTCGGTCAGAATGGTAATTTAGCTTGGTGATGAGGTTGAGAAAAGTAGATCTGATCCACATAAAGTGCCTATTTATATCGCTGGAGTTATAATCATATGTGAGAGAGCCGAGATATCAGCTCTTACGGCAATGCTCCTACGGCACCCTCAATCATGTGGTCCTCAAAGAATATGTTATCGTTTCTTAATAATGACAAGAAAGGCTTCTTTTAGGCAAGGAAATGGATTGAATGTCAAATTGAAATATGTGTAAGAGGAACTTACCATTCACTCCACTGCAGAGGCCTAAAGACGACCAGATTATCACCGATAATATGCTGACAATGAATATATGAATTATTTGGAGACCATAAACATATGAAAGCTACTGCTTTTATATTTGCAGTTGAGCTTCTCATAGTGACTGCTCAAAATAAAGACAACACAAATACAATGTTACAATCTTTCAAAGTTAATGTGCACTTGCAACTGCATCGTGGGGTCTTCACACCTTTGTGTTATAAATCAATGTGTACAAGAAGATCGATTTATTAAGAAGCCGCGAACAGGCGAGAGAGAAATCAGTCATTCTAGATGCTTCCTACCCATGCTAGCTGCCCACACCAGGTAGGCGCGATTTGAAATATAATAGTCTGCTTTACTGTACCAAGTTCACCACAGATCAAAGAGAAAACGACCTCACTCATAATAGCTCCTATTTTCTCGCGAGCACACCTCAGGTGCCCAATAGTCTAGGCTAGAAGACTAGATATAAGTTTTGAATTTCTGAAAGTAATCCAATATTAGAAATAGATTTATTAGATTCGGAAAGTATATGCCTTAAATTTTCAGTCTGCAGTCCGGATTACTGAGATTCCTGGCCATACCATATTCTACCCTACATTAAGCTCGACCTCCCACCAACCTCCGTTCCTCCTTGTCCATTCGGCATATCCCCACTTCTTCCCACAACAAACTCCCTATATATTCCCTGTAACCTCCTTCGCTCGTCAGCACTGATACTTGGTCTTGTACCCTCCAAACTCTTCACTAGATGTTTCCAGAAAATAGTGACTTCTTGCTGACTCTTAACTTCCTTCTGCTCTCCTCTGTCTTCACTCGAAACATCAATACCCTTTGCTCTCAGTTTCTCCTTCTTCTTTGCCTTTTTGATCTCTTCCAATTTGGCGGTAATGGCAGCTTTCTCAGCAAGTTGTTTGGAGCGATTGTTACCAGCTTTTGCGCGTGTCTCGGCTTCCGTCCGATCTTCATCTTCGCCGTATCGGAACTGTACAAAACTTCGAGGCCCGCCAGATGCCCCATTTGTCTTAGCACCATGACGTTTTCCTCCAACTTCGACTTGTTCATGATCACCAAGTACATCGTGAATGGCTTCAAGTTGCGCATTGGATATCAAAGCCTGAAGATCTGCACCAGAGTAGCCTTCGGTCCTACGAGCGATCTCATACAGCCCTCCTTCAGGACTATCTCGGACTTCTTCAGATAGTTTCAGCTTTTTGCCTAGTGCCTTGAGAATATCAAAACGATCATCCACATTTGGAAGATCACATATAAGGGATTTGTCCAAGCGACCCGGACGGAGTAATGCCGGATCGATTAAATCTGGTCTAGAAGTAGCTGCGAGTACATAAACTCCGGATAAACCTTCAGCACCATCCATTTGTGTCAACAATTGATTGACTACCCGATCAGTCACACCAGTAGAATCATGACCACGCTTAGGAGCTATAGAATCAAACTCGTCGAAGAATAGTACACAAGGTCTAGCAGCTTCAGCTCGCTCGAAGAGATCGCGAACAGACTTTTCAGAAGCACCGATATATTTGTTGAGAATTTCGGGTCCTTTGACACTGATGAAATTCAAACCACATTCTCCTGCGACTGCACTTGCAAGGAGAGTTTTACCACAACCTGGGAATCCATACAAGAGCAAACCCGATCGCAATCGCAGTGGACATTGTGCAAAAATTGGCGCATAAGTAGTAGGGTACTGCAATGTCTCAAGTAGGATTTTCCGGGTTTCCTGCAATCCTCCGATCGAATCAAAAGTGGTAGTGGAAGTCTGAAGGGTAACATTTCGAAGCGACGCCGGCGTAAATCCTTTCAAAGCACTGTCAAAATCTTCTCTTGTGAGTCGAATAGAACCACTATCGGCGTTCTGCAAGGAGCTTGAGACTGTCCGAATCATTGCTTCGCTCCTAGCTCGCGCTACGAGAAGGACGAGGTCTCCAGGCATGTATCCATCAGTTTGACCAGCTAGGTCTAAGAAATCGAGATCTTGATCAATAACATAACCATCGCCTTCCGATTTCTTGGCACCTTCCATACTCGAGCCACCCATCCAATCAGTATCATTGCATTTCTCGCTATTATCCGCTGTGCTTGGGCGGCTACCATATGCCACTGGTTTTGTCGTAATTTCCGAGATGGCATTTTCCATAGCAACCTTTTCCATAACTCTTCTTCGCCCTTCTTTGTTTGGAGCTTTCAAAGCAACAATCTCTCGCACGCAATGACAACCAATAATGTTTTTGTGAAGTGACTCTTTCGCTTGAGCGGTGGCAAGCAGAACAACGTTACTGCGATGTCCAATTAAGTATTCTCTAGCAATTGAAATTATCTTTTCGCTAATTAAATCACTTCGAAGGTTATCATTGCCTACTTCAAGCTCCGTTTCTGCGGGACACAGTTTGTCAAGATCATCCAATATCACAATGGACTTTCCACCGATTCTTGCACCCCATGAGGCAGCCAAAAAAATCCGATCAAATGTTTCACGAATGGTTGAGACACGTGCCTCATCGGTAACAAACTTTCGACATGAAAGATATGTGGTATGATACCTGCCATCTTGCCGTAGACGATGTGCCAA
Source organism: Botrytis tulipae (assembly GCA_004786125.1). Taxonomy (NCBI): domain Eukaryota; kingdom Fungi; phylum Ascomycota; class Leotiomycetes; order Helotiales; family Sclerotiniaceae; genus Botrytis; species Botrytis tulipae. Next base: position 153,782 of record PQXH01000034.1, read on the forward strand.
GTGTTGGACTACTGCTGTCTTGCCAGACCCCAAAGCACCAGTGAGTAATACGGAAGACAGGTGCGAAAGGTGTGAATGTAGTTGTTCTATGAGGCTGTCGATTCCCACAAGAACAGGAGCTTTTGCACCAATACCATCGATCGCATTTGCTGCAAGGGTTAAGGGTCTTGGAATAGCGGCTTGAACCTCAAGATTGAATTTCTTTTCCGAACCAAGAAACCAATTACAAGGCTGCTTTCCGGACTCTTGTGGTCCTTGCTCCAGACGAATCATTCCGCCTTCCCAGCTTGATGGAAAGTCAGAGCCTGATGGTTTGCTGAGTACTAAGCCATCAGTCAATGGTCCTTCAAAAATGCCACTATTAGAACCATTCTTGCTGTACATTTTCATGATTGATTTTGCAGCTTCTTCCCGCTCAGCTTTCGATTCCCCACCAAATTTGAGACCTTCACTCGCTTTTCCCGTGCTAGATGTATAGGGAAATATCTTGATATGTGGAGTACCGGATTTAGAAGTGGGTTGAAAAGTTGGCTTTGAAGCTTGGGATGGGGCAGGCGCAACCCTTATCACACCTCCAACCATATTTTTACACCCCATGGAGGCGCAAAGTGAACTCGATAAGGCCACATGGTATTGGTCCGGCGGTTCATCCCATGTCATCAATCTAGCTACTACCTTCGATGCAGGCTTCCCGGCAACACCGGTATTTTCATCTTCTTGTTGTTGTCGTTGTGGGTCGATTGGCTCTTGCAAAGTGGCAGGTTTGACAACGGTGACGGTGACCCAAGTCAGCCCTTTCAAGGAGTCACCGAGAATGAAGTCTCCATCAACCCAAATCTTCAATCCTCCATCATCTGCATCTTTCTCTTCTTCAAACCACTCCCCACAAAGTGCTCTGTCAATTCCTCTATAATAAATAGCCGGCTTCGTTTCTTCACTTCGTCCACTTTTCCGACGTACTGCACTAGAAACACTTCGTCCGCCAACACTCTTCCGTGAAGATACACTCATATTTTCGCCCGTATTTCGTGATGGCTTCGACCTTGTTTTAGGGGCCACAATGACTTCTGCATCTGGTGCTAGCTTCGTGAACGCAATATTTGAAGGCGGAGCAGGAAGGAGAGACGTGACTATAATATTGGCAGTCGAGGTTGGTGAAAGGTGTAACGTAAGAGGATGCGGCAGTTGCGATGAACCACTCGGTGAAGTAAAGCTTGGATTTGGTAATGCGCGAATTTGATTGATGAAATTGAGCTCGAGAAAATTAGCATGCAATTCTATAATCTCCCAATCTTCTGGCGTCAAAGGTTCAATATTAATGGTATGGGCGACAGGAGGGTCCACGTGTATAGTCGCTGTAATTTTCTGTCCATCTGATATTCCTAAAGTTCGCGCAAAAGTTGCATCTATCTCTACAACCTGGACTTCTTGCTCTCTACCAGATCCCCTCGTGCCACTTATCCCATCCCTCCCAACAATTGGTGCAAGCTTGCGCTTGCTTTGCATACCCGTCCATCCCACGAAAATGGATCGTTGAGTCGGGGCGCCATTCGTTTGATTTGTGCTCTGCGGAGGTGGAAGTCGGTAGTTCAATTCTACAATCACATTTTGTGCAAGCTACGGAATGTGAGTGTGTGATTATGAGGTAGATTCTTTGCGACTTACAGCGTTGATATTAACTAGTAATGAAGATAATGATGAAGGCAAGTTGACCAAGCAATTCTTTAGATGAATTAATGATATCTCCGCAGGTGTAGCTTGACTACCACGTCCTTTTAAGTTTGAGGCCATAATTAAAGGTATTACAATACAAATCAATATACCATAATGAGGGAGAAAAAGATAGAAAGGAGAGAGGTTCCCAATAGATGAAATGCCTTGAGCATTTCAACTGACCGTCACAAGTTCACCTCGGTATATCATTTCTGGAGCGCATACCCACCCGTACCTGAGAGCTGGAAATGCGGTTCCGCTTATTCATGGCATACCAATACCAAAATTGTATGAGTCTTGACATTCAACCCCTTCCGAAATGAACTCAAAATCAAGACAATAATATATTATTTTGCGATTGAAACGACTGTCAATTTTTGATTTCGCACTTTAGAATTAACCATTCCAATTTGATTGATTGTCAATCATTTAGTGATTTAAATGTCGATTTTGGTATATTTCGAACAATGTAACCATGATTAAACGGAGCTGCGTGCCACAAATAGCTTGATTAGACACGAAAATTCACGAATCGTTGACAGGGGGATTGATCTTTACTATCAGCGCGTGAATTTCAATTTAGAGATTTGACTGAGAGATTCCTCAATCCAACCTCATAAACCTTTGCGCCGTCGGCCCCTCCATAATAATTTCTCTATTACGATCTTCTATTGCTTGCGCAAAGTCTTGAATCTTTGATCAAATTCTCAGAGTATCAAGGGGCTCTCAGGAAAATGGCGCTGCTTCAATACAAAGCTCCCGTCAACTATGAAGCTCATCAAGGTATGGAGTTTTCAATTACTGAAACATTCTGTGATACTGATCCAATGACTAGAGGCTTTCGAAGACTTCCTTTCCACCTTCAAAACTTCTCCGACTGCGAACATTACCCATGCTTTGGGCGGCATGAACATTGATGAGGATGATTTCAGCGATGACAACGATATGATGGATGATGATGATGACCAGACCTCAAGGAGGCAGACCAGAGCTCAAGCAAAGGTTCCCAAGCTGAAGTATTTGGAGTTATTACAAAAAGTTGCGGACAGATACGAGGATGAAATCACAATTGAACTGGACGATTTAGCCAAAGTATAGCGACCGCCCCTCCATCTGTTTGATATACTGACAGTTGTAGTATGACGACTTACTGGATGAAGCCGGAACTCCTCTCAATCTAGTCAACTCGATTGAAACCAACGCAAAGCATTATCTGGATATTTTATCCAAGGCGGTCGATGCAGTGATGCCACAACCTACAAGAGAAATCAAGTGAGCTGAGCTGTAAACTTGCTGTGGTTTGTTTACTAATTGAGTCACAGCTATAAGGATGATGTACTTGATGTTCTCATGTCGCAAAGAACAGCTCGAAATAATGCCTTACGCCGTGCTGCCGCCGAACAGAGCGATATAACGGTTGAGCCCGAACTCTTCCCTGCCGAACTTACAAGAAGATATACCCTGAACTTCAAACCATTGAGCGCTTCCGGAGATAATTCAAAAAAAGCTTTGGCAGTGCGACAGGTTCGTGGTGAACATCTTGGTCATCTTATTACCGTTAGGGGTATTACTACAAGAGTTTCAGACGTGAAGCCGACTGTGGAAGTAAACGCATATACTTGTGATAGATGTGGTTGCGAAATTTTCCAGCCCGTTGGATCCAAGACATTCGGGCCATTAGTTGAATGTCCTTCTCCCGATTGTACTACAAATCAAACCAAAGGACAACTCCATCATTCCACCCGAGCCTCAAAATTTCAGCCATTCCAAGAAATCAAGATCCAGGAAATGGCCGAACAAGTCCCGGTTGGTCACATTCCACGAATGTTGACTGTCCTATGCCACGGAGCTCTAGTTCGACGTATCAATCCTGGAGATGTTGTCGATATTGCAGGAATTTTCTTACCTACGCCATACACTGGTTTCAAAGCCATTAGAGCTGGTCTCCTCACTGATACATATCTTGAGGCACAGCACGTCACTCAACACAAGAAGGCTTACGAAGATTTAACTATTGATAGCCGAGTTTTCAAGCGAATTGAGCAATACAGAGCATCTGGCCATGTTTACGAATACCTTGCAAAATCCATCGCGCCTGAAATTTACGGTCATTTGGATGTGAAGAAAGCATTACTTTTATTGTTGGTCGGTGGTGTTACTAAAAGTATGGGTGATGGAATGAGAATCAGAGGTGATATCAATATCTGTCTGATGGGTGACCCGGGAGTGGCAAAATCTCAATTACTCAAATATATCACCAAAGTGGCACCCAGAGGAGTTTACACTACCGGTCGTGGAAGTAGTGGTGTTGGTCTTACTGCAGCGGTTATGAAGGATCCAGTAACTGATGAAATGATTCTCGAAGGTGGTGCGCTGGTACTCGCTGATAATGGTATCTGCTGCATCGATGAATTTGATAAGATGGATGACACCGATCGGACTGCAATTCACGAAGTTATGGAACAACAGACAATTTCCATTTCCAAGGCCGGAATTTCTACGACTTTGAACGCTAGAACTTCCATTTTGGCAGCTGCCAATCCTCTTTATGGCCGTTACAATCCCAGGATATCTCCAGTGGAGAACATCAACCTTCCAGCAGCTTTACTCTCCCGTTTCGATGTACTATTCCTTATTCTTGACACTCCTACTAGAGATAACGATGCTCTCCTCGCTCGCCACGTCACCTATGTTCACATGAATAATAAACATCCTGATACTGAAGGTGTTGTTTTCACACCACAAGAAGTTCGTCAATATGTTGCTCAAGCTAGATCCTATCGTCCAACGGTTCCAACGAGCGTATCTGAGTATATGGTAAAAGCCTATGTCAGAATGCGTGATCAACAATCTCGTGATGAGAAAAACAAGAAACAATTTGCTCATACCTCTCCTCGTACCCTTCTTGGTGTTCTTCGTCTATCACAAGCTCTTGCTCGATTACGTTTCAGCGAAGAGGTGGTTCAAGATGATGTTGATGAAGCTCTTAGACTTGTTGAAGCATCGAAAGAAAGTTTGTATGCTGATCAAGATGGATATAGAAAGGATTCTAGTCCAAGTAGTAGAATTTACAATATGGTTAGAGCTTTGGCCGAAGCTGGTCAATGCAGACCTGAAGAGGCGGATGATGAAGATGATGAGACTTTGGGTATGGAATTGAGTATGAAGAAGGTCAAGGAGAGAGTCATTGCCAAGGGATTTACTGAGGACCAATGGCGAGCTGCTGTTTTGGAATACACTGATCTTGATGTAAGTTTTCACATATTTTACCCCTTCAATAGGATTTTTGCTAACAATATCATTAGATTTGGCAAACCGCTGGTAATGGAACGAGATTGCTATTCGTCATGTCAGAGGCAGCACATATGGCAAGGGATGAAGAGTATGAAATGGAATAAATATATCCGAATATATGAGATCAAGATCATATGTGTGCATGTAATCCAGGCGTTTGTGGATTAAGGATATCCATGTGGCGTTTTATTGTATCAGCTGTGGTGAGATACCGATAGAAAAGCATTAGTTGAATACCTGTTGTCAATTCAGTTCACAGTACCTTCTTCCTAAGCTGTGTTGATACTGGCGATACTATTGATACCTATCCTCAATCATTGGCATTTATAAACCTTTCCAAACCTCCTCTCATCGTCTTTAATCTACCTACCTAGCTGAAGGCAGTGAGCAGTACTCGGCGACAAGCCCCTACGAACAGTAACATTTATCCTGAATGAGGACTTGGGTATAAATATACTAAATTATATAGTTCCTATCTAGCTACATGAGAGAAATAAAATGCAACGTGATAAGTTATACTCATACTCGTCCTTCACTTCACCTATAACACATCTCCACTCACTTTCCTCAATTTCTCACCTTTCTCTTGCATTTTACAGATCACTATCTCGAGATATCAAGGGAGCTAGGTATTTCTAATCTTTGTGATGATTATCATTCCTGGTGCTTCTACTCGCTTTATATAGGTACTACCTGGTACTAGGTAGGTACACAACAGTTGCTAATTCCCCAGCATCAAACACATGCTCGGATGGATGATGATGACTTCAAGCTAGGAAAGGCATTTCACGACTCTGCACCGGAAAAAAGTTATTGTATCGACTAGGTACTCAAATGATACACGTCTTTTCTAGTTGATGTTTGGGATCATTAATGATGTGGAAATTTATTGGAATGCTTGCCTATGTAGGTACGTACTCAGGTTGTCGTGAGAGTGCTGAAATGAAACACTTCATTCAAGATGGATGTTTTAAACTTATTGAATAAATATCTATAATCTTTCCGATGATTGGTTGTAAGATTTCCAGATGGATGTTTAAATGTTGTTGAATAGGCACTGAAAGATTGTTGAACGTCTGGAGGTTATGGGATATTCAAAGGCTGTCAGATATCCAAAGTCCTTCAATTGTTCACAACCATCCGGGATCGAAAGCTGTATGAATTTACGCATGCCATATATCACATTATGGGATTGAAGATACAACCAAATGGTGTTCTTTTCTTGAGCCGAAGCTCCCACCACTAGTTTGGGGCCTTGAGCGCAACTGGGAGCAAGCTTGGTGTCACCATAGACATCGGTCAACCCTGTGGTCGACTGGGCGGTTTCTGGGTGTGGGCCCCATCATCCAACTCCATATCACCTGGACTGGGCGGAAGAATTGGAAGGACAGCGGCATCCTATATCTCTATCGCAGAAAGAGCTTCTGGGGCGAAGGTGGCGGCATCCTTTCTATCCTCGGAATCTTTGTGGGCGGGCGGCGTGGCTTCCAATTCTTTGCTTCTCTGGACGGAATTTTTGTGGGCGGCCATGAACTTTTCTTCAAGCTGCAAAATATGGGAATCTAGGGTGGCATCGTGGGCGGATGCCGAAGCACCAGCAGTAGCACCACCAACATCTTCTTGGGCGGGTCCGCGGGCGAGGCCCGAAGGACCATCAGTCTAGATGCTCTCTAAAGAAAGTCAACATTGTACATCTTACAACGAAGGAAAAATATTACCATTTGGACGAAATATGGGTGGGGCTTACTACCGATCTCTTTAGGCCTATTGTTGGCGTAGCAAAGCATCTATAATTTATTAGTATAATTAGATTCGTTATAGTCAGAAGTTATCTTACTTGTTCAATCTTTCCCCTTCTCTCCCCTCTCCTTCCTCTCTCCCTATCTCCTCTCCCACCCCCACCATGAGAGGCAGCATCATTACCACTGGAGATACCCTCCGGAGCAACGAATACCACACCCTCATCCGCGAGGGCGGAGATGGCAGATACCATACTGAAGGCAGGTTGGGCGGCAGGCACAGGACGGTTTGTGCACCTGCGAAAAGAAGACTAGTTCGATTTTTAGGTAGGGTACTATGTATAGGTCATCTATTTTATTGTTGTATTAATGTTGAGATTTTCGTATTGGGTCTAATCATTGCGACAATCATTAAGACCTCTCTTTGATGTAACATCAACATCCGCAAATTTGTTCTCAAGAAAACATGCGATGGGTGAAATACATCCTACACCAGGTCGTACTCCCTTGCAAGTTGTAAATATAGAGATGTGCGAGATCCTTAACTTAACCGTGAAATCGGAATCGGAATGTTGGAGAGTGCTGAGTATATCCTATTTCGTCAATTACATGAGCCTCTCAGAAGGGCCGAGACAGGCTTTAAGCCAACGATTCAAAGGCTAGCTCTTAAGAAAGAAATCGTTGTTGATGAGACAGTGACAATTATGTAGCCCACATACGAGTGTGGTGCATTGAGTGGAAAGAGAACGATAGAATGGTACAATTATTGTTTGTATGCTTGCGGAAAGATGTTCTATACTGCCAGTTAATTGAAATGTTTTGACGGAGACTTTTGGCATCCCAAATCTTGAGTTGATCCTCTATAATGTGCCTTGAATAATCGACCTGTTGACTGAGGTCCTTGAGTACAAATTCATATGAGCCATCGTCAATGGGCAGGTTGACACGGAATGCCGAATTGATAAACATGGATTGATGTTACAACTGCGGATGGACGGCTAACCTCCAGTTCTACTCAGATGGAACTTCACAACTAAGTGATCTTTTACACTTGACATATCACAGCGAATTTCCACGTTGAACTGAAGGATTTGTAGTGGAACAGGCTTTCCACATCAACTTTTTGAAGTAGAGCTTCGGGAAGAATTGAGGCGATGTATTCCACGTATTGCAATTGAATCGGGGACACAGTAGCTACTCAGCCAATAGCATGGATAGTAACTGAACGATAATCATTTCATTAAGTTGTTCAGTAGAATAAAACACCCCAAGAGCGGAGCTTGTGTATTATGTTGAGTTCATTCAAACTATCAAATCATACTCGAAGATCTCCAACCATGTGAATATCGGAAGCTGTACTCTAGAGCGGTATGAGCAATGGTAACCGTTGATTTACATGTTGAGGATATGAAATTGACTAGCATATTGAGGTAGAGTGAGTTAGTGGACGACGCATCTCTTAATAGCATGCGATATCCTCGAAGATCCTCTTGGTCACGGCAAACGAGCATTTTCAAAGCGAGATATTGGAAGAAATGATTACAATATTCGACAAGAAAATGTAGTAATAGATATGATAAAGTTTTTGATCCAATGGGGGACTCGTATCATAGCGCTTTCAATTCTTGATCTGAAAACGCTCCGAGAAGGTGAGGATGAAGAGAAAAGAAGAAGAAGAAGAAGAATAATAATAATAAGATCGAATTCCAGAAGTGAAATGACTGTGAAGTTCAGTAGTACATCTAGGAGACATCAGAAGCGAGTCGAATGGCACCCACTCCACTTCCAAAAAATTGGAACAAAGAATTTAGATAATTTAAATCACAATTAGAACTGTTCACTTGACCACTACAGCCCGGTCTAAAAGGCACTTTACCGTTTCAGGCCATGTTTGTCCTATTTGCACCAACTGGCCTCTTCCGATTGCACACGCCACCTTCAATTTCCTCTATAAAGACCTCGCAATTCCCCTCTCCCTCTTCTTCTCCTTCTTTTCTCTTCATACTTACCTTCTCGGAGCGTTTTCAGATCAAGAATTGAAAGCGCTATGATACGAGTCCTCCATTGCACATCGGGGCGACGAGAATCGTTGGGTATCCTTCGGGGTCCCCATCGGGGGAATTTTTGATTGCTTCCTTCGGGATAACTTATTTTTCATTATGATTGCGGTTTTGTACTGTAACATGAAGAAGAATTGCTTGATTTGGATAGATATCTTTTCATGTGTTGTTGTCGCCAAGAGAATGTTGAGAACGGATAATTTGAATATTGAGCAACCTCCACAGGACTGAATTCTCTGGAAGTTCTTGTTGAGTATTGATGCATACCTAGGTAGCTAGCTATTGAAGCAACATGCTGCACTCAGAAAACTAATTGATATTGCTTTGCGACGTTCGTTGTTGATACTCGATCCAAGTGAGTATCATTGACGGCAATGACAGGAACGAAGCTAAGATTGAATCCTCCTCCAATATGTGTCAGAACAGCTTCACATTTAAAATTATCATTACTCTAGACACACATATATCCTAGACACTTCTAATGATTTGTTCTGTGCATCCACAGATCATGTTAGATGCCTGGGATGATTGTGTTGTGGTGGCTAAATCAAGGATATGTCGACAACAACGTGATATACCACATCAACGCGACAACTATATAGACATGAAGTAAACAAACCATATTACATCCTCACAACATTCAAGATATTGAAAATATAAAGTAATTACAAACTTCACTAAACTCCTCTTTTCCCCATCCAATAACGAAACCTTACCGCAGATCTCCAATTTAACCTCTCCCTATTGTTCCACGCCGAGGTAAACTTTCACATGTTGATCAAGGAGACTACTCAACTTCAAAGCATCTATCCTCCATAATCAACAAAACAACATCAACTCATGCGACACCCATAACCACTTCAAAACTATGGAATCGGCACCTAACGGTGCTCCAGAAGCTCCCAAACCCCCTCGCGATCGAATCTCCGCTAAATCTACTGCTGATCCTATTCTCCGCAATGCGATTCGTTATACCATTTCCGCGAAAGAATATGAAACACTACATAAGTACATAATCTCACGATCGAAAGTCTTGAAGAGAAATGCACCTACAGTCACAAAGGTAGAGAAATTGGTAGAGAGACCAGGCCGCGATGATTATAATGCTGCGGCTGTGAGGGGTAGCTTGAGGTTATTCCTTGCTACCAATGCGGGATTGAAGATATATAGTTTGATCACGGAGAAATTCATGGGCGCTAGTAAAGCTGGGTATATTTTTTATTATTCGTCTTCTTGCAGATGGATGTGGAAATAAAGTTAAACGAAAGCTAATTGATGTTATAGGGGGAAGAAGACCTCATTATGGAAGTCACCAAACTTCCGCCTCTCTCTTTCCCTCTCTACGATACTCCTTCTTCATCGGATTCTTTTCCGATTCTTCACCCGACTTCGCGCACATCTCCTTACATCCGAAGCCGAACCTTTCAGACAGCGAAATCCGAAAACAAGTAAGACGCTTACATCGAGTTTGGCACCAGCGGTTGGAGCAAGTTTGGCTGGGTTTATGTTGGGCGTCTATCCGAGCGACCAGCTGAGAGTTACAATTGCGATTTATGCATTGAGTAGAGCTGCAGAGATATCGTATAATTTGGCAGAAGAAGAGGGCTGGATTTGGGGTAAAGAGGGAAGTAGATGGGAGAGACCTTGGTGGTGGGGAAGTTGGTTACTTTTCCCATTGACTTGCGGTCAATTGCTTCATGCTTTTGTTTTTGATAGAGATTGCTTTCCAAAGGTATGGTTTCCGATTGTTTTGACATGCGTGGGTGCTAATAATGTACAGCAATATGGAGATTTCATTCTCAAAAACTCTCCACAGTATATCCAAACTCGACCGGAAGATTATCCAGCCAATTTACCATGGCCAAATACTTACGGCATCGTCGATAACCTCGCCGAAATGGCACGTCTTAATTACCCGTATGTTATCATCACTCCCACAATATCATATCATATCAAGTAAACTAACATCCACACCAGACCCTTCGTTTCCCCAATTCTTTTCCCCAACAACCCTACTCTACCACAGTCGCTCAGCAGCATTTCTCCCATTACCTCTCCTGCCCACCCATTAATAACATCCCTCACATGCGCTACTCTCCACCCCTCGGACCCTTCTTGTCTCCGCACTTACCTCACCTACTGGATCCAAGTCTTCCCCCGCCTCGCTCGAATCTTCACTCTAATCCTCTCTCTCTTCTCTCTCCCCGCTTATCGAAAATTCTACAATTCCCCCATCTCTTCTCTAAACACCCTCGCTATCCGTATCCTCAAATCTACCCTCTATATTTCTGGCGCCATCGGCACTAGCTGGGCTAGTATCTGCGCTTTCCAATCGATTCTGCCCAGGCATGTCCTACCTACCCAGAGATTCTTCCTAGGAGGTGCATTGGGTGGTCTTTGGGGATTTGTAGTTAGAAAAGATGCAAGAGGAGAATTCTTATACAGTGCGCGTGCATCGATGGATTCGTTATGGAAGGTTGGCAAGAAGAGAGGATGGTGGAAGGGAATCAAGGGTGGTGATGTGTGGATTTTTGTCATTAGTTTAATGGCTATTGAGATGGCTTATGAGAGGGATGGAAGAGCGTTAAGGAGCGGTATGTTGAGGAAGATGCTTAGTGGGATGAGGGGTGAGGGCTGGAGAGATTATGTCGCCGAGGATGAAAAGAGACTAAAAGAGGAGAAGAAGTTGTAGAAGTTGTTTGGGCGAAAATCGGGAGTATTGCGAAGAGCGTGCATTGGGTTTGAAGTACTGGCTAGATCGCAAATCACGGATAGAGAAGATCGAGATGTAGAAAATGGGATTGATGAGGGGTCGGGTATCAGGGTCGGGTAGAGGATATGGAACTCTGCAATGGAAGCCGGGTTGTGATTGGGGGGAGGGGGGCTTGCTCATCAGCACCGTAGGGAAACCTAGGGAAGAGCTGTGTTTTACAACTTCATTTTTAGGGGGCGATTCGGGAGTTTACGAGTGCTATTCACTTCACATTGTTCATGTTTCGAGGCGGAGATGAAGATTTTTATATATCCAGGCCGAGGCCATTTGCTCAAAGAGCTGTATTCTGTCAATGGTTAATTTTACTTTATTTATCTTGACATTCTCAGTATTTGAAATACTGTGCAGCTGCTGAAAAGCTTGAGTAATAGGTTTGATAAGATGTGATTAATATTAAACAATTGATTACTGACTTTATCTCAATCTAACATTTTAGCTCTATATTTGAGAGTCTAGATCCAGCTAACCGACCATTCAAGTCCTTCTAGGGATCTCAATCTCAATCTCAATCCAACCACCCCTCTCCTAAATCCAATCCACAAGCTCAGCAACATCGAGGATAGCAACTTCTTCACCCCTTCACTCCCTGTCAAGTACTAATGCGAGCCCCTGAACCCTGATCATTCTTTTATTCCCCTCTCTACTTCTCCCTCTACTTTTCCCTCCAACTCCTCCCTCCTACTCCTCCTTACACACTCCATCATTCCCCTCCCCCCTCAACATCTTCAACGACTCCACACGCTGCTCTCTATCGCTCGTATAGTTCGAACGACGCCTGGATAATATCCCCTCGCCAACATCCCACTTCCCAACATCCCAGTCCCCAACAGCTCCCTCCCACCTCCCCGTCTTCAACGACTCCACACGCTGCTCTATATCGCTCGTATAGTTCGAACGACGCCTGGACAATAACCCCTCGTCAACCAATCGCTTCATATCGAATTCCGTACCTGCAGTCTCCTTATCCCGTTTCGGGAGTGTTTTCGCAATCTGAGCTAAGCGACCCCGAGCTGTATTTTGCTGTTGTTTTTCCTCGCTACTCTGATTCTTCTCGCGCTTGATTTTCTGTTCCTCGATCTCTTCTGCGACGGCGAGTGCAGCTGCAACTAGAGTATCCATAGCTGTGTTACCGGTTTGTTTTGACACTTTTGTGATCTGTTGTATTTAATTTCGGATTAGTTAGTTGGTCTATGAACCTTGGGCAAAGTTTGACTGTTTTCAATTACGCATGAGCAAACAAGTAACAAGTAGGTATGGTATGTACAGTTATAAATCCACAAGGCAGAGGACCAATCGATATGCAAGCAGGCGAGAGTATTTACGACGAAAATTCCACAGGGAGAGGATCAATCCAATAAACTATGCTAGGGTGCTCCAACCATTTCAAAACGTTCGTCTCCACCTCCGTTCCTACGATCGCCTTCTTTAGCTTTCATGGGCCCATCTACTACTTCATCTCCCTCGACCGTGACCTCCTTATCGCGAAATTGTCGCATGAGTTGTAGAAACTGACTATTCTGAAACTTCTCGCTTTGGTTATTACTAACACTAGATAAGAGTTCACCAGCTGTACGTGATAGCGCATCTGGTGCATGTATATTTTGTTCTGATGTAGCGGTCGCGGGATCTTGAATGGTATCTGCGCCGAGTAAGGTTTGGCCGAGTAGTTGCCTCTCCGCTCTGTCGAGTTCTAATTCGGCCTCCTTTGTGACGTGTAGTTGATCTAAAGCGTGAGTCTCTTCATTTTGGACACTAGCAGCTTGTGACTCCAGCTCCTGTTGTTGCGCCCTTTGGCTTTCCGCATTAGCTGCTTGTTCGAAAGCTCTGGCGAATGCCGCTTCATCAAAAACTTCATTGTTTTCTACCAATGACTGGCTCGTAGATGCAAGCTGATTTTGTTGCATAAGAACTCTAGGCATTGGATTAAATCCGGCATTCATCATAGAAGGACGATTCATTGCCATAATAGGCTGATTCCCTTGCGCAATCATTCCCGGGGCTCCATGGCTTTGCGCAAACTCCTGATGCCATCCTGCTCCCATTTGTGGTTGAATCGTTTGATGTACCCCTTGTTGTTGAAATTGCGCTTGAGGACCAGATATACTCATATTTTGGAAGTCGTTAGCCCATCCTTGACCTGAAGAATGTTGTGGTACGACGTTTTGAAAAGATTGAGGAGGTGGAGTTTGGAAATGATGAGGAGAGAAGCTTTGCGCCGATGGAGAGGGACCAAGTGATTGGTGACCAGCTTGGAAAGCTGCAAACTCAGCATCTAGCTGACCTGCATTTGGACCTGGTGAAGCTCGAAAACCCTGTTATATTGTTAGCAAAATTATGGCTGATAATAGAATGCGATTGGGAGTGGGTGAAGAATAATGTATGAGACATACCTGCGCCGACGGCCCTCTACCAATTAATCGATCTTGTTGTAGAGTGCGATCAACATTCGAATGCTTTTGGAAATTCTGCAAAGCATTAGATGGACCACAAAGATTGTCTGCCATGTTTTTATTTCTTATTGCGAAAAATTAATCTGGGTTGATTGTGGTTGAGAGATTCCCAAGATTGCGATTATGTGATGATCCGGGAATGTGAGCTTAATTATCGAACCGAGGCTTAAGAAATGGAATCAGTGAAATTAGAGAAGATGTAAGAAGAATGGAGATGTTTATTAGAAGATTATAAAAACGGTATGATTGTACTGAATGAATTGATACGAATCTATCTTCTCAATTAAATACCCTTAAAAACCCATGAGATAAGTAAGGAAAAGGAAGAAAGGTAAGAGAAGAGAAGAGAGAAGATTGAAAGATGTCATCGCACACCTACACTAGTTTAAGACTCGGGATTTTGCCCCCCTAATGAGTAAGCGGTCAGGATAACAGCATCCTTATCACATAAATCACATGCAGGTTGAATTCTGCCGGGGAAATGTTTCCCCGATGTGTACCAAAAGCAGTAAGTGCCGCTTAGATACGATCTGGCAGCATCAATCAGTTGAGAGCTTCAGGAACTCAGAAGGTGTTTCGAGATACATATACAATCAATTAATTCCCTTGTGTCAGTATGGCGCAAACAATAACCAATTCGGGTCATGATGATATGATTGTAAGTATTTCTTGGTCTCATTTTTCTGGTTTCACCAGAGATTGTTCATCATTAGCTTTCAGCGAGTTATCGAAAGTCAATAAACTAATTACTTGTTGTCTAGCACGATGCAGCTTTAGATTATTATGGTCGCAGACTGGCAACATGTTCGTCGGATCGTACAGTAAAGATCTTTGAAATCGAAGGGGAAACACATCGTCTTACAGAAACACTGAAGGGGTATGTTGCTTTCCTGAAATTCCTCTACACTTCAAACACACGGGCTTCGTGCGCTCAACACACTGGTTATTGCACTTTGCATATTGCACATCTACACCTTCACGATGACCTGTCTTCTTAACCACCCACTGCTACACCCTCTACCTAGCTAACATATCCATTCCAGCCACGAAGGAGCCATCTGGTCCATTTCCTGGGCTCACCCCAAATACGGTAACATCCTCGCCTCCGCAGGCTACGACGGCAAAGTTCTCATCTACCGCGAAACCTCATCGGTATGGACGAAAATCTACGATTTCGCTCTGCACACTGCATCCGTCAATTCTCTGTCCTGGTGTCCCCATGAATCCGGATGTCTCCTCGCTTGCGCATCCTCGGATGGAAATGTTTCGGTTCTAGAATTCAAGGATAACTCCATGGATCATAAGATTTTCCACGCGCATGGTATTGGTGTGAATAGTGTCTCCTGGGCGCCATCTTCGCAGCCGGGTAGTTTGGTCAGTGCGAATGCGGGAGGAAAGGAAGGTGGTGTGAGGAGATTTGTTACAGGTGGAAGTGATAATCTTTTAAGGGTTTGGGGTTGGGATCAAGCTAGTTTGAGCTATAAGGTTGAAGGGGCTCCATTACAGGGACATGGCGATTGGGTTAGGGATGTTGCGTGGAGTCCTACGGTTTTACAAAAGAGTATGTTTTCCTTTTTTCCCTCTTTTCTTATGTCCATCAATTTCCCTTCCCCCACAACTAACACATCGATAGGTTACATAGCATCCGCTTCTCAAGACAAAACCGTGCGCATCTGGACCTCATCCGCAGCTTCTAGCCCAGGTCAGTGGGAATCTAAAGTTCTCCAATTCGAACGCGAAGTCTGGCGCGTATCGTGGAGTTTGAGCGGAAACGTATTGGCAGTCAGTGGAGGTGATAATAAGGTTTCTTTATGGAAGGAAAATTTGAGGGGCGAGTGGGAATGTGTTAAGGAGATTGAGGAATAGGTTTAGTTAAAGGGCAGGAGGAGAGGGGCGGAAAGAAGAGGGAAGAGGATGAGAAGTTGATCAAGCGTTCGTGCGAGTAGATGAGGCGTTTTTGGGACAGATACCGTAGGCAGGTAAACATAAAGACAAAAGATAAACTTCGAATAAAATGATATACAAAGTACAGAGAAGAGAGGCAAGTTTGTAAGTTTGACAAAAAGAGAATTCAGGGTACAAAAAAACACATGCAGAACGCAAAGCACTCTAATTCCATGCCTCCCTTTCCCCCTCTCGACTTCCTCCCCCTCGGAAACTTCAGAATCAATAAATAATTAAATAATTTAATAAATAAATGTATACGAGTATATGAATCCTGATCTCCCTCCTTAAAACTTAGCGACAAACCCCTTTTCATCCATCACACCATATAAACCATTCCAAGAGCTTGAGAGCCTGATGGGGTTGTATTGTATATATATAGGTACCTCTTGAGTTTATATGTATTGTATGTGTATATTGTATATGCACATCTACACACATGTATACGGTAGATAATCATTCACGTTATACTTCTCCGTACATCATTACCACATTCCGCGCATCGATACATACACTTAACACATTACAAGAATCTCTCTCTATTTCCATCCCTCTGATAAAATTTTCAATTTTCAATTTCTCATTCTGCAATTCTCATTGAGATTCTCAATTTACGAACCACTTCACTTCTCTCATATCCATCCTCCATGAAGTAAGTGTTACGTGCGCTCTTTCCTTTCTATAATCTATAAAGATCTTCTAGAAACGAAACGGCACGAATCCATACGAAAATGTCCATCCATCCCATTTGAACTGAAGAAAAGCACATCGCTCGCTGATCAATGCCCGCTCGCGTGCATACATGCATACTTTCAATTAGATAGATCTAGATCTAGATCTCGGACTCATTCGCATTTAACCTTCACCCAAATCTTGCTTCCCTCCACCTCCATCACCACAACCTCCTCCACGAAAGTAAAAAAATGCAGACGCTGATGTAAACCCGGATCACAAACGCAGAAACCCATATATTGCAAGATACCGCCCCATTCTCAACGCCATATTGTGAAAAAAGGGGGTATATCCACGATGCAGATCCATTTATATTCATCCAACACCCCAATCCCATTCCCAATCCCTCAAATCAAACTCCCTCCCTTTTGCAAATAAATCCACCCACTTCCTTCCCTACTGCTCCCTTTTTACCAAAGAAAAACATTAATATGAAAATTGAAACAAGGAAAGAGAATTGCGCAAAATATTTTTGAAAAGAGAATACCAAAAGTATGTTGAAGAATATTTGTCTGAAAAGAATGTCGAGAGTTTGTAAAATATGTGCAAATCGAGGCGAAGAGACTTGAGAGTAAACGATGCCCGAGGTTCGTTGTTAACTATGAAAAAATTCATAATGTTGGTCCAAAATAATACTGTTTGTTAAAACGAAAAGAAGTAATTCAGTCGCGTTATGATTCTATGTTTCAATGTTTGTCATCAGATGTGTCGGGTATGTTAGAACGGTATGCTTGCTGTTGCTGCGCTGGTGCTTTGAAAATATGCCCATCATCTTGGATAGATTCATCACAAGAATCGTTAATTGATAGCCTTATATCGAGGAATCCAGTCCCCATTTTAATGTTAGATGTGACCGGCACTGAAAAGTCGCGGCAGACCATTAAATAAAATATGGTTAGCCCGCAAGAGCACAAAGCTAACAATGGTTGTAGAGCTTCAAGAGTTTGAGAAATTTCAAAGCTTCCTCGCCATCAATGGGCTCTGCTGCATCACTCTCATCAGTATTCCAGAAAACGAATGGTCCTGACATCACATTCCTAGAAGAATGAGATTGCGCATCGAACCATCGACCAACAATGATGCGACCACCAGGTAAAACACAACCTTCATAGCCCCAAGACTGCCCTGGATCATGGAATCCATTCTGATCTGGGAAAAACTTCATGATGGTAATTCTTTGAAAGCCGGGAATCCCATGCTGTGGAGGAATCCCATGTACAGCTCCATAGAAATGAGCAGTCGAGGAAGAGTCATGTGAAGAACCGTAAAAGTACTTCACACCTGGGTTAGGGTTTTCTCTTGGTTTCTTGATGTCTTTTTTCGATCGAGTAGCGCGTCTCGAAGCACGACGGTGAGGGGTGGGCTCAGGGGTAGCATTAGAGAATGGATCACTATGAAGGATTGTTTCCCATGACTTGGGCCATTGTTTCTTTCCGAAAATCTGGTCGTCGAAAAATAGAGATATATCCTGTTGCAACACTAAGTTAGTCATCCTGCACCACTGACACTTTCCCATGATTGGCTTACCTGAAACGACTCCCCACCATCTAGTTCATCCGAGTAAGGACCATCGTCAGTTTCTTCTCCAGCTTGTCTCATTCTTGCCAATTCATCAGGATTGACATAAACTAAGGTCGCATTAGTTTCCGGGAATTTGATGCAGTATTTGTCGTCGACACTTACAATAGGCCCCTTTCCAATGGCTTCCTAGCGTTTGTGTTCCTGACTTCAATCGACCCAACCATGGTTGTGGTAATTGACTTTGTTCAAGTTCGGCATAGGCATGAGCGAGAAGTCCTTCACCCTTTCCAGCTTTGAGGTGAAACTTGAAGAAATTCGCCACATGTAAACACCAACGGACGTTGAGATCACCCTTCCATTTCCCGAGGAACAATGGTTGTCTGGCTGGTGGTGCGTAAACCTCCAACTGGGACAAGTCGAACTGAGAGATTGTATTTGTGCAATATCTTGGATCCCAAGAAATGGATGTCAAGCATAGTTGAATCAACAACACTCGGGTGTTGGCATTACTATCAACCGAACAAATCGCTTTCAGATTCCACTCATTACGAGTTTTCGCAATGGAATCAATAATATCAATGATATCTCCAGCATGAGTTGTGCCCGAGACGAAGGATCCTTCAACATATTGCCTAATGTAATCAATGTTGCGACTTACAATCATCTCATCGCCGTTGTCGTCATAGCTTTTGTAGGCATCGGATTCTGTACCATTTCATTAGTATGTACGCTTGACGAAGACAGTTTCAAAAGAGACATACCAATTATAAGATTCTGGAGCATATCAAGGACCTTTTCTTGTGCCTTTTCGATTCGTGCGATATCTGCACTTGGAAGGTACCTGTACTTGTTGAATTCGAATTTAGTGTAGAGTTTGGTGGTCGTGTGTCTGACCTGATACTTCTCCCTCAAAAGCTCTACGGGCGCATCGGGTACTGCATCAAATTTCTCCAGAAATTGATAACGCCAGACACTATCCGACATAGCACTTCGAGTGTTTCGACAGATCTGAGAGTATCGTATGATGTCTCGATCGTGGGACAAGAACTTGACGATATTTTGGTGCACCTGTATTTGCGTGGTTAGCGAACAGAGTCTAGGGGGAAGCATACGCAAATCTCGGTCGACTATCCGCAATGACTTCAACAGTGTTGTTCATAGCCTGAGGAATAAGGGATGTCGTCAAGTGATCTTCAGGTTATCGCAATCAGACGAATGAATCTGATGTATTTGTCGGTACACGACTGTCGAACACGAGTAGAAATACTTAAAAGACAGAACGTACCTCTGTTGGGATAACCTCCTTAAACAACTTGTCAAGGTTAGTATTTGGAGCAGCAACTGTTGCAGCAGCCATTGCAATAGGTCCTGAGTCAACGACAATAACCGATCCAGTATCGGAGTCGTCACCATCCTCATCACTCCAAGCGGTAACACTACTATCGAGTGCGCCGATCTGGGAAGACTTGTTGTCATCGTCACCGTCACCGTCGTTTTCTACCGAGGAGGAATCGTCGCTATCTGAAACTACTAAATAGGCCTTGGCTCGCTTGGATCGAGAGACTTCGAACGATTCGTCCTTCTTTCTCTTGGATACGGCATAGGGAAGTCTTGATTGAGTAGAGCGTTGAGAAACGTTCTTCTTCTTCTTGGTCGGCATCTTGAGGTACGTAGGCGGTGATGACTGGAGGCCGAAGATGAATTGGAATGAGATTGCAAGTGCGAAGATTTTCAATTGAGATGTGTTGATAGAAGTTTAAGACACTGCGATGCGATGGCACGAATGGAATTGGGAGAAGTTATTTAATGTTGAAATGATGGATGTGATAGTTGGGTGGGAGTTGAAGGTGATAAATTCTTGAAGACTGAATGAGGTAGAGGTAGGCTAGAAGAAAACTAGTAGTGAATCTGGAGCTAGCTAGCTGATCTTCGGGGTCAGAAGATGGTTAGTTGGAAAGCAAGAATCAATATGTATGTATTGGAAGAGATCACATCGATAATGTCGAAACGATCTCTGGCTATGTAACGTATATTATTTTACTGAAATTTGATTAGATTGAGAGATCCTTTTCGAGGTATGATATATCGGGAAGGGGCATCTGAGAAAAAAAGAGGAAGGCAGTCTGTCAGCCTTACCCCTCATACCCCTAGCCGGAGCTATAATTGGAAAGATCACACTTACCTGCATAAGCCACACATATTCGAGGACTTTTGATTGGTCGAAATCAAGAACACAAACAAGTGATGGACGAGGCTCACAATTGACCGGTACGTGCTAGGTGGTATTTCGATCGTTCAAGGGCATCACGTGAAGTATGATATTGATAGTAGGAAACACGGGAAGAACCATAAGATCTTGAGGTAACAATTTTAGTCGAACTTTGGACGATACCTTCATTACCAGAGGAATTTCCACAATCGCATGGACTTTTTGGGGTTGTCGATGAATCTTTTTGCAGTGGTGAATTATTGTATGGTGTACCTAGGTAGGTAGATACGGAAGAGGCCTTCCCTTCCCAATTCTGTACAGCAGGAATGATTTCAATTTGCAAACGACCATAATGACCTTGGCTTGAATATGGAAACTCGTAGTCTAGCAAGTAGGAAACGCCAGGAGGTTGCTAGAATACCTGGCAACCTCTTGCCTTTTGGATTTGGCCTTGGATATCAATGGTAATCTTCTATCAAGATGCGACTCTTTTGGTGGTTTGGTGGGAAGGATTCACCCTTTCAGATCATTTCACCGAGACAAAAAGAATGAAAATGGTGAAGAAAGAGCAAGAGCAAGATCAAAGAGAAGGAATTGGAAAATACTTTGATACTTTGATACCTTGATACCTTGATACCTTGATACCTTGATACCTTGATACCTTGATACCTTGATTATCATAAAGGCATTCCAATTGTTTACTTTTTTAAAGGGGATTTTGCTAAGGCCTTATTCCTACCAATGAATATGATATATGCAGGTGGTATGGTAGGTGGTAACTTATTTGGATTGAGGTTCGTTTGTAATTCGTTTGTAGTGATGCCTTGACCTTATAGAGCAGTGAGATAAATATAATGATGGCTTTCTACTCATCCCATCCTCAGACTTTGGACGACAAGGCCACTCGAGTAGAAAGAAACATCAATTCAAGCCGAGTCAATTTAATTTAATTCAATCCAATTCATTTCTCTAACAATGTCAATGTCAATGTCAATTCTAAAATTTAAACAATGTCGATACTTTCAATGCCGAGGCCTACCAGCTTCTTATAGGATCATCAATCAATCCATCAATCAATCACCTCGATGTCTCACTTAACTCACGTAACTTCACTCTCATTTCCGTTCCCCATTTTTGATAATGAATGACATCTCTCTTGACCTTTTGACCCTTTATCTCTCTTTATCTTCGTATCTAGCCACTCACCTACTCCCTCTTCCCCAGACCATCATCCAACTCACTGTCCCAACCTTTCAAGAGTTCGGATATCGCCCTTTTCCCTTAGTGTGGCTGATGGCTGATGGCTGATGGCTTTTCCCGGAAATCTCTCCATCATCTGCTCTCCGTCGGGGCAAATCAACGTGTAAGCCATGTTCAACATCTCTGGGCGTAAGCTCTAAGTATGCACCTTTCCACCATCCTATTCGCACTCCCGTCTGGGCAACAGGGCTCTCTCCATACAGACCCAAGACGGGATGCTTCAACAAAAGTCTGGGCAGTCTGCACCTCATCTTGTTTTTAGATACAACAACTTCAATATCCATCATCATTCACCATACATACCCAAAATCGATTCCTCAACTTGCCCAGGTGATACATTTTCGCATTCGCCACATGGATTCTTCTTCCAACTACCTACGTACTACGGACAAACAAACAGCTTTAAAATAACCCATATCTCCTCTCCATCCATTGTTTCTCCATCTCTCCTACAAGCTCGACATGAGACGAGAAGATCCACCTCTGATGCGGCACACCATTGCTTATCTGTGGCCTATGACTTCGTTCGTTTTCTTGACCAACCTTCATTGTTAAGAGATCGACCCTCCACGACCCTTTGGGAAGAAACCTGGAATAAGAAACTTCAAGGGAGAAAATGGATACCTCGTCTCGACAATCCCCGACTTTCCAGATTAGGTCAAGATAAGCATGGATTGAGGAATCATAAACCAATCATGAACCTTTATTGCCTCTTCATCGCTGACTATTCCCAACTATTTCGTACCTTAACCAAACCCAGGTATTCCGATGAAAATGTTCTCCATTCAATCAACATGGATAAACCTTTCCAAGTCATTACAATGCTACCGATAATAGGGCTACACGGCACGGCCGATTTTGCAAATTTCTTATCGAAATATTCCTTCGTTCCGTTTTCTTCCCATGAACTTCCAATTTCACAAGTATCATCATCCTTTGGAATATATATTCCTATCTCTTGCATACGTCGCCAATGAATTGATCACCCGACTCTCTTATCTTCAAACCGTCAGCCAAGGACGTTAAAATAGTGCCCCAATCTTCCTCTGCTACATTATCCATCGTTCTCGCTCTATATAGGTATATACACGCGTTTGTATATTCACAGATTTTTACTTTCTTGGCCAAGCTTCTCTTGCAAGAAAAGTTCACCGTTTCTTGTGCGTTCGTTCGTTCGCTCGCTCGTTCGCCATGCCTTCTACCGACAATGCCGAGAAGAAGATCGTCGAACATAACCGTGCTTCGGATTCATCCAACGTCGAAAAAGGTGATATCATTCCGCGAAATGAAAACGCTGCCACGAGACACGAAGATCAAACAATTGCCATTCTCGAACTCGTAAAGGCTCAAGATGAACATCATCCTATGCACTGGCCTGCGTTCAAACGATGGGGTATCGTGGTGGTTTATTGCATGTTGCAGACATTTGTTACTCTTACCAGTACAACTTATGTATCTGCTGAATTCTTGATCCAAGAGAAGTTTGGAGGAACTACCCAAGTCGTTACTCTTGGTCAGAGTATGTTCATTTTGGGAACAGCTGTCGGTCCTATCTTCTTGGGTCCATTATCGTAGGTTGAACACGACATATGACGCACAACGCGATCATTGTGGTTGTGAACAAGAATTATAGCTGAACATTCACAGTGATCTTGGTGGCCGCAAATGGATTTATGTTATCAGCATTGCATTCTATGCAGTTTTGAACTTTGTGAGTCATTTCAGAGCAATTTTCAATAAATTCGTTCTAACGAGTCTTAGGGAACCGCATATGCTCTTAACCTTCCTATGCTTGTTATCTTTATGTTCCTTGCTGGCACGGCAGGTTCTACTGCTCTTTCTAATGTAGCTGGTACAATCGCGGATCTCTTTGGTGACATTGATGGCGCCGGACAAGCAATGGCACTCTTTGTCATGTGTAAGTACTGAATCACACTCCAACCCTTGATGTCATAGACAAAAAATACTAATGACGTGCACACAGCTGCAAACATTGGTCCATCTCTTGGATCTCCTGTGGGAGAGTGGATTTCCGACAATGCAAATATGGGCCTCAAATGGATCTTCTTAATTAACGTAATCATCGGGTTCGCATTTTCTATCTTATTGTGTTTTATCCCAGAAACACTACCAAGATTAGTTATCGCCAAAGCAGCCGCAAAGAGTGCAACTGTTGATGAGCAAGAAGCTGCCATCTTGACGAGTAGACTCAATGTTCTCCACGAAATGAAATTCATCACGACTATGACGTTCAAAATCATGTTCACAGAGCCTGTCGTTATGTTCCTCGGGTTGTACAACGGTTTCGCCTACGGTATCCTCTTCTTATATCTCGACGGTGTATTTGATGTTTTCGTCGTCAACAATGGTCTTAGTTACATCGGTGCCGATCTTACCTACCTTAATTTTGTCGTCGGTGTAGTTGTCATGTTTCTCTTCGTTCCGGTTCAAACTTGGTTCTACGCGAGAGATCGTAAGAAGCATGGTATTAACCGCCCAGAAGCTAGATTCATCACTTCTTTGGTTACCGTCTGGCTTTTCCCAATTACACTCCTTTGGTTCGCATTCACATCTGATGGAAGCGTATCTTATTGGTCACCAGTTGTAGCAGGTGGTGTTCTTGGTTTTGCAGATCCATTATTGTGGCTTAGTATGCTTAATTACATTACTGGTATGTTACCCCTTCATGATACCGCTTACATCTCGCTAATTTTCACCTCTTCAGACTCTTATCCCAACGTCGCCGGTGCAGCAATCGCAGCTTTCCTCATTCCATCTTTTGCTCTCGCAGCAGGTCTCGCCCATCTCGGTGTCCTCATGTTCGATAACATGTCTACGAAATGGGCTATGGGTACTATTGGATTCATCAGTATTGGTCTTTGTGCTTTGATTTACTTTATCTATTTCTTTGGTGCAAAGATTAGATCGAGATCAAAGCTTGCGAGAAAATATTAAATGGGGTGGATGAAAATGATGGATGAAATGTAACAGTATGACTGAGATTGGAAAGTGTGTATGAAATTTGTATTACATTGCATTGGGTTGCGTTGGATCGGGACGGGATAAAAGCTCTTGAGCGGCGGATGGATATTTTGGTATCTGGAATTCTGGATTGCTCGCGAATGTTATCATTTTCGATATGTTAATGCGTACATGGAAGACGAATTTGCACACGTTATGTTATGTTATGAACTGGGTGGGAAATTTTTGGTTCCTTTTTTTGTTCATACATTTAATACCCTGTTGTATAGTATAGATAGCGCGAATTTTGTCAATTTATCAAATTCATGAGTAGAGATTATCATTCCTATTTTTCTTTCTCCTGCATTCAGAATTTGTGAGCTTGAAGGCCGAAGTACTTTTCGTGTCGGCGTGATGATTAAACCGTGTAGTTGAAGGACTTCTCTCCTCGCTCTCTTCTATGTTGTGCTTGTGGCCCTGTGGGAATGTGGGAATGTTGGGAGGAGAGTAGGAAGAGAGTAATTTTTTTAAAAAAATTCGTGAGATTATTAGAGTTTGGATCAATGATTGATTGATTGATTGATTGATTGATTGATATGCTATGCTATGCTATGCTATGCTATGCTGTTAGTAGGAGGGGGGATATATAAATGGGAATGGGAATGGGAATGGGTTTGTTGAATATATGATATATGATGTATGATATATGATGTAGAGAGAGATATGCAATTTGGGATGTTTGATGTGGGTTAGAGGGCTTGGGGGGCAAGGAGGGGAAGGAGGGGAAGGAGGGGGTTGGGGGATGTGAAGGGGTGTGAAGGGGTTTTGGGGATGTGCTAGAGGTTTTGGGGATGTGAGGTTATTGGTTATGATATATGATGTTGAGATGGTATTGTTTGGTATATGTTAGAGGGGTTAGGGTTAGGGTTAGGGTTAGGGGGATGTGCGTGAAGGGGTTTAAGGATGTGAGTTTATTGTGTGTATAGTATTGGGATAATTGATTTGTGATGTTTGGGGTGGATTGAAGGGCTTGAGGAATGTGTGAATAGATTTATTAGATCTATGATATAAAGATATTTAAATTATATTATCTGATATGCATTAGATGCGTCAGGTTTCTTGTGTAAAAGGGTTTCCAAGTTCCAAATTCATTGAATATGTTGTATTGTAATGGTCAGTTATTCATTTTATATCGTTTGGTAAATGTGAGATAAGTTAGAGCGAATATATGTGAAAAGGGATTTAAGGATGTACGTTTATCGCATGTATAGTATCGAGATGTTTAAGTTGTATTATCTGAAGAATGTAAGAGTTGGGGCTATCGCTCACCACACACTAAGCGAAAATACATCAAAAACTATCATTTATTTAACTTTTAATTCCTTTATTAATTCAATAGTTTATTAACTAAACTTTATAAAAAAATCGAAAAATTAAAAATCATTAGAATTATTAGAAAAAATGAATAAAATATTTTTAAGAATTTTTATTATTGAAATAAAAGATTTTAAAGCTAAAAAATTTTGAAATTTTGAAAAAAATCAATATTTTATATGGGAAAAGTATTATATATTAGAATTTTATAAAAATTTCAATTTTAAAATCTTATATTTCAACAAAAATTTTTATTAAAAATATTATATTCATTTTTTTTCAAATTCTAATATAATGATTGATATTATATAGAGTTTTCAGATTTATAATATAATAATTAGAGAGTTTATACAATATCTAGTTTTCTATAGCAAAATATCATTTTTGCAGGGATTTTGTTATGAAATCGCTTAGTGTGCGGTGAGCGATGGCCTCAACTCTTACATTAAATGAGTTAGAGTTACTATATAAAAAGCTCACAGGATATATATTCCTTAGATGTATCAAAAATGACATCTGACTACATACATACTCCGACAACGCCAATTAACACAACAAAAAAACAACATCATCCACACAATAAACTTATCCTGCATTTCTTTGTCATCTTATTTCTCTTTATCAAGCAACCTCCAATAACAATAAGATTGTCTTGCGAACAGTTCCTCAAGACGACGATATAGATATATCATCATGAAAAGACGAAGAACAGGAAGTGAACAAATTCGCACGGGGAAGTATAAATGGCTTGATTATATCCGAGAGATGTTGTTTCTTTAGCACTCACACCTCATTCATAACTACCCCCCCCACTCTACTATTCATACTTCTGTAACTTTATAGTGGTTGTCTTTTTAGCTAGATTTAGAAAATTTCACGGGTATTTGCAATTATGGCGAATACTATCATGCAGGATACTGTTATGCGGGATGCTGATATGCAGGAGATCGATGTGCAAGATACTGTCATGCAGGATACTACCACGCAAGATACTACCACGCAAGATACTACCACGCAAGACACCGTCGTGCTAGGTCTCGTACGAAAAATAGCGAGGATGAAAAGACTCAAGAAAAATGGAGTGAAAGTTGCGAGCGAGGTACCTCACGTCCGCGACAACTATTGGAAACCTACCGAGATATCCTACCTTCTTCATCTCTACACCATTAACAACAACAATATCTCCAGGAGTGAAAAGGGCGCGATCTACTACGGTGAAGGCGTCGTAGCTACCATTCTCCGCGACATGACTACCGAGTCCCTAAAACATAGCCCAGGAGGCTCGTTACACGCATCTGATCCATGGTACCCCAGAAATTACACCAATCGGTTAATTGCTGCAAAGATACGGTGCTTGATCAACGAAGAAGATGACTTGGCGGTTGAGTTGGAGGCCGAGTTGAATGCTCACTAAGGTATTGTCCCAGACTCCGTAGCAAATCAACCTTCCCGGGTTACAGTCGAGAGACGGAGACGAGCATTGGCAAAAGAGTTGAAGCAGAAGCAGAGGCTGAAACAGAAGCCGAAGCAGAAGCAGAAGCCGGAAATCGTTATTGTAGAAGAAGCACTTCGAGAGGCAGAGCGCGTACTTAGTAAAGAGCTAGTTCAAAATGCAAACCAGGCACTTAGATTCGAATTCAAGAAAGTCAAAAAGCCCGTTATCACTGATAACACCGATGCTTGATCAACTCTGACCTTCATTTCTTACCTCGTGCTCTCGTTCAAATCTAGGCTGGTCCTAGTTTCCACGCAATCTTCTTTCTCATATCCACTACTAAACCCATTGCAAATCTGCAAACCATAATAAAAACATAACTTTCCTTATAAAAATATAATCGTGCGCCAGTGAAAATGATAAATGCCCACCCCCAAAACTCAAAAGCCTTGGAACTAAAGGATCACAAGGGGGTGTGTGGATTGACGGGACACTTCCCAACTTTCGAAACTTCTAATGAATTCGTTCTCCAATTGTTTGATATCGAAACTCTTAATTTGATTGTTTCAAATCTAATGGATGAATGTGACAACCCCAAGATATCTAATTCGATACATCGAGAGATATTGACAAGTCCATTTTTGTAGTGTCCCGTCAAGCCGTACACCTACTGGTGGATTGAGTTATTAAACTAACGAACAATACATTTTGTCAGTCTGCACATAGCACAGAATACATGTTTTATCTTCCAATGTTATTCTTATAAAGCACACTTATGCAAGACCCTTGATAACAATGTTTGTTCTCATGACACGTGAGATATTTCTTGTTTTCTTAAAATCATCATCATTATCATCATAATCTTAATTTAATCCCATCTGTCCCAATTGATTCTTTTCAATTCATAATGCATGATACACACTCAGAGATTCTCCACTCCCATACAGTACAGCCGTACCATTGTACCTCGAATCCTGAGATGCACAATTCAATCGCACGCCCACAAGCAGGAACTTGTACAGAAACAGAAATCAAAACAGACCAAATAATGATCATCAAATCCCTTTCGAACGCCAATTGCATGTCCTTGTGTCCAGCGTCCATCATATCCCAAGTTGCTGTAATTACTCAACTGTGATTTCAGCAGTTGGGTCTTTTCTAATATCCAATTCCATTAAACCTTCTTTCTTGTCGATGACAAGACCCTTCTCGTTGGCCAAATGCAGAAGACAGATGAAACAATAACTAGTCGAGATATCATTCATGACTTGCTTTGGATATACATTCTGAAGGTTTTGCATGACGGTTGTAAACTGAAGGGTTTCATTTTCATCCGCAGGAATTTTGACAGGTGGGGTTGGGAGTCGTGATGAAGAAAGTGACATGTCCTGTTTCAATTTGTTAGTGATAACATTCGGGTATTATGAGGAGCAGATAAACTTACTGGTTGTTCAGGCTCATTGAATCCAATGCCCTTCCATAACTCCTCTTTCAACCTCCTAACGTCAACCTTCTTGGCAACCCTAGCATATTGCACATATTCAGGCCTTAATCTTCTACTTTGTGTAACCAGCTGTGTACCAAACGCGCCCTCTTCTCCGTCTATACCTTGAGCTCCGGCATTCAATATGGCAGCGATACCACCAATGCCTGCACCTTGTCCTTCAGCTCCAGGCGAAAACTGTTCACGTGCGTCGGCGAATTCCATATCATCATCATCATCTATACCTGGCATGGCCAAACCGTCATCTTGGAAGAAGTTGGCATCATAATCTCCATGAGGTGGAGCTTCATCCTCTAATGTGTGAGCAGGTTCTTCTTTTCGTGCCCAATAATCTTCACCAATCTCGCCTTCAGGGATATCATCCTCCTTCTTTTGACCAAAAGTTCCGGGTTTCGCACCGAACCCAGATTTTCGACTACCCATTCTAGCTTTAGGTTTAAGGAAAAGACGTAACAGTTGTTTGGAGTTGAAATGCTTGTCATCGGGAAGAAGATTTCTTGTCTTGGACTTCCAATCTTTCTTTGGTAACGATATCGTAGCATTGGTTGGTGCATGAGTATAAATGGTTTCAGCCAAAGTGGCATTTAAAGGAGAGATGAAGTCGATTTCGAACGGCTCTTTCTCTTTGCGCGGCTTTGTAACTGCTGGCTTGTTGACATCTTTGATCTTTCGTATCCTCCAGTGTTCAGGGCCGGCCCAATTCTTTTGCAACGCCTCGTCGAAATAACTCAAAATGTCATCATGGCCGCCTTCCTTCTTTGATCCACGATCAAGAGATATGATGTACTCGCCGGTTTCGGGGTCAAATGAACCAGCGCCTACTTCTCCATCCTCACCATCGCCACCATCATTATCGTATCCCACATCGTGGACTCGCATGCGTGGTTCGATTGCGGCATCACGAGCCCAAGCTTCACCACCTTCACCGAATCCAGCATCATCTGGAATATCGAAATTTCCAAGAAGTCCATCGTCGTCATCATCGAATCCAATAGGGTTATCATCGTCGAGGAAAATTCCTGACCTATCACCAACACCATTGTCATCCGACTTGTCTTTCTCTTGTCGCCAATCTTCTGGTGCCTTTAAAAATGGAATATCCATAGAACCAGAGGGATCTCCAAGGTCGAAATTCTTTAATGATGGACAAATGTCTTGTTCTTCAAGGAAATCCAAGTTCGGGAAAAACTTGACTCCTAAAGCTTCCACATCTATCTCCACGTCATCTCCATCATCTTCGTCATCCTCATCATCTTTCAGAGTAACATTTGCCGATTCTAAAACATCTTCCTCATCCTCTTCAATGGCATCAGCCTTTCGTCTTCTACCCCGTCCTTCTGCCGAAGCGTCACCTGCGTCGTCGCTACTGTCAAAAACAATACGCCCTTTAGAGTCGATAGAGAGATGATTTAAGAGTAGACCTTTAGCACCACCTTCATCGAAGTCTGCAGATGCTTTTTTGAATAAAGGATCAACGGAGAATTCAAGTTCGAACTTCTTCAATTGTAATGCTGAGAACGAAGTTGCAAGAGTTGCTTCCGATGAGCGTTGAGTCTGAACTTATGATTAGCTATTGTTTTTCTGATCAATTACACCAAGTCCACGGTTTGACCAAGACAAACAGGTGTCACAATCAGACTTAATCTAAGATTGGGTGAACCTCGGGGTTTGAATCGTTTTGAAAACTTCTTGGAAAAGCACTAGAACCAAAAATCTTTACACCCCGAGAAGAAACTCCCTTTCGCAGTCCGCAAACCAAAAAGGATGAAACGAAAAAGATAAAGTTCAATGAATTGAGGATGGAGGTAGTAGATCATGGACTGCCGCTTAATCCTAATTCAACTTTGGGACCAAAAACCTCATGAAGTATAGATCGCGGATTGATATGGGTTGGCTGTGTTTATCATCGTCCTCGCCACTCTACAGGACCAATTCCACCAGCAGAAAATGAAAGAAAGCAAAATGGGAGACAAAAAAATGTCAGACATACAACAGTGGGGATTCGCTGGTGGTCACCCACCCAACTACTAATCCACCGATCTGAAGCTTGTGTATGGCAGAGCGGACGGGATGCCCAATTCTCTTCAGTCTATGGTCGTATGTGGCAGAAGTCCTCTCATCTGATCTTATATTCAGATGAAAGTCCCAATCTTCTTCCAAAAGCATGTCACTGGACAAAAATCCAAATACGACCATCACACCCTACCACTTGCGGGTAGATATATGTTGTGCGACCACAATTCTGCTTCACATCAAATGCGATCTTCTATATCTCAACTATGAGATTTGACTTGTTTTGAAAAACTTGTACGTCGGCTGGAGAAGAACAAAGTAATAATGAATGTAAGTGGCACATACCCTTTTCTTTGCCTTCTTCCTAACAACTCCATCTTCATCTTCTACCTCTTCCTCACTCTCATCTCCTTCGCCTTCCTCATTTTCGCCCCTTTTCTTCTTGTTGTTGCCGCTATCTGCCAATCCACTCAAAAGCTTGCCAGTCTCTGTAGCTACACTGTCGACTCGACTCGTATAAATCTTTACACACCCATCAAGAGTGTAACTGGCCTTTTGAAAATTGACTCCATCACCCTCCTTCAAAAGTGACATGTCATGAAAATAATCAATAAGCGCAAAGTTCCAAGAATTTGCAGCATTGATTTTATTGTCTGTGGCCATCTTCATCCATTCCTCGAAGTTTGCGAGAATTGGTACACGCTTCATGGGAGTGACTGCGTTTCCTCCAACCATCATAACCCCGCCATCCAAATCATTCTCTTTTCCAACTCGTCCCGGTGTTCTGTGGTTCACTGACGGCGAGGAGCTTCCTGCTCGTTCGAAGTTCACTAATTTCCGTGGAGTTGCAGCCTTTTTAATTTCGTTCATCTGAGTCTCATGGTGGGCGTTTCTCGATTTTAATCGTTTTGCTTTTTCTCGCGCATCGTCATTGAGAGCCAATTTCACTGGCGATGCATCATTCAAAGGTACCCTGCCATCAATCAGTATTGAAGAAATCTCATTCTGCAGAGCGCACGCAAACGAAAAGCATCATATCTGCCACAGACATGGACATTAAACACCATAGCAACCAGGGCAATCATACTTCACGGGAGATTTTGCAGGAGTTGGTAAAGAGCCAGAAGCAACTCTACCCCTCTTCGCACTTGGGTTTTGTGCGACTCTAGGCATATCAAGAAATATAAAAATTGTCGTGATAGGCAAATATGTTGCAATGATGTTAAGTTTGAACTTTGTTTATTTTCCATTATTTACATTTTGGTAGGACAGCGGGGATCGATTACCCAACCCCGACACGAGTATTACAGCCTTAGGTATCAAGTAATTAGCTTACGTAAGCTGATTCGGAATCGAGATAGGAGGGAGGACCTTTGACATGGTGATTGATTGCCACACCACTTTCATCAAGAAACGGCGTAAGGATGAATTCTTGAATAAGATAATATATCCCATTTCGATTTCAATTTGGTACCAGATAATATCTTCCCTCAAGTGTTAAGAAAGTATTATTATATCCTTCCTATCGATACCTACCTCTCGTCAGGAACACGACGAGAAACACCAGTGGATGTAACCTCCATACACGTTTGCCGTTGATCGCCCTTGTCTCAGGTTTATCGATAACCTATCTAGTATCTACCTACTCCGTAGTAGTACTTCTAGAGGTGGATCAGACCCAGTCATTAGCCACACATACGTGCGAATACGATGTTCTTTGCCATTCACTCTTATGACGAAGATTCCTTTTCCTTGCCGAAATCTCCAATCTCTATCTTGGTAGCACAGCCCAGATTACAACTTGGAATTTGAATTTCTACTTTTATCAGAAGCTTTCCCTTCCCATGTAGGCACTTATAACTTCTAATACAATTATCATCGCAATCGCAACTGCAATCGCATTGCTCCGACAGAAGCTTCAGGTCCACATCAGATCATGCATCAAGTATGCATCAAACTCCTTTGACTAAGGTGTTATCCCGCCCACCAAAACGTTCCAAATATAATTTTCGAGCTTTCTATCTTACCATATTGATTATTTCATTATTAGCTGTGATAAGTCTTGTCGCAGATCAAAGCGCGAAATATCGTTACGGTTCTCAATATGGTGTGGCACAAAAACGAGCATTGGATGCGCTGGACAGTAGAAGACTTGTGAAACGGGACGAAGAGGTTTGTAGATGCATATAAGCTACGCCAGACTTTGTACTCACATCAATACCATAGTGCCGCCTTGTCCATCATGCCGAAGATAAATGCCAATTCATATTGGCGAATTGCCCCGATGAAACTGCAGGACTCCTCAATTACCTTTCGCTTTACTATTGCAAGCTACCGACGGCCCAACCCTTAGCTTTCACCATTCTTATATTATGGCTTGGACTATTATTCTCGACAATCGGAATCGCTGCGAGTGATTTCTTCTGTATCAATTTATCAACAATCGCGAGCATATTGGGTATGAGTGAGAGTATGGCAGGCGTAACATTCCTGGCTTTTGGTAATGGTAGCCCGGATGTATTCTCGACTTTTGCCGCAATGGGTTCGCACAGTGGCAGTCTTGCGGTGGGCGAGCTCATCGGAGCAGCCGGGTTTATTACTGCAGTTGTTGCAGGATCCATGGCTTTAGTCAGAGAGTTTAAGGTTGGCAAAAAGACATTCGTGAGGGATATTGGCTTCTTCATAGTTGCAGCAAGCTTCAGTATGGTATTTCTTGCAGATGGTGCTCTTCACTTGTGGGAATGTTTTGTGATGATCGGGTTTTACCTTTTCTACGTGGTGATAGTAGTGATGTGGCATTGGTACCTGGGAGGACGACGACACCGTCGTGAAAGAGAGGCCGCAGCTCGTGGTCAGTACTTGGCAATGACGAATGAAGAGATAGAGGTTACCGAGGAAGATGGAGATGATGAGGATGCGCCAGCGGGAGAAAGAGACTTTCGTGGCAATGAAGATTTCGCGGCTTTGGAACGTGGCTCTAGTCCTCATCCACGGGTGCCTGAAGATGAAGATAGTGACGAGGATGGAGATGAAGGCAGATATATTGCTGCCGAGGTGGCTAGCAATATGCGAGTGATACGACCGACCGGTAGCCGGAGGAACACTTTAACTCCCATCCGTCCTAGTTTGGTCGGTGCTCTAGAGTTTAGGTCGGTTCTATCATCTTTGCAGAAGTCTCGAGGCTCCCATGGCCCGCCAATAAATTTGCGACGATATTCAGATGACCCATCGACATCATTTGATCAGATCAGGACATCTGCCACGACATCAGCTCCGGCTTCTGAATATGCTTTGAGCATAAATCCTACTGAAGGTGGTGAAAATGACACACAGCGCCCTAAGCTAGATACAGTACGCAGTAGAGCTGTCTCTATGAACGCCGCGTCATCTCTCAAGCCTCCGGACCCCGCAGCATTCACGTTCGCAGATGTGCCAGACATCGGTATAATGGCAGCCACACCGACTTTTCCTCAGCTTCTAAGAGTTCCATCACCAGGCCCCAAATCGCCCACAGTCTCTATCTCGCCTCCTCCATCCTTCGATGGATCACAAAATGACAGACTATTCACAAACAGCACATCGCGTTGGAATGACGATTTATTGGCACCACCCGGGAACGAATCTCCTGCAGCATCACCCCGGCATCCACGTTCACCAAACCTAGACCCTGTACGTTCACAGGCAAACTCTACCAGATCACGAACAGTACAACGACCTCAGCTTCAAATCCCAACTTCATCAAGAGACAGCTCGCGAAACAGGACACAGTCACCAATATTACCATTTCCTATTTATACGGACTCTCCACTCTTATTGTCAGGGAACAGTTCTAAGGCTCCCAGTATCTTGCTGCCAGATTCTGAAATCACACCTGAGTCGGTTAATTTGGAGCACGAGTTGTACTGTCCGGAAAGGCCAATAAGATGGTGGCCATATCGCATATTACCCAGCCCACACATCGTATTTACAGCTCTATTTCCTACACTATGCACGTGGAGAGATAAGAGCCGATGGGACAAATTTATCAGCGTCATTTCGGCCCCTAGTATCTTCCTTTTAGCAATCACATTGCCAGTGGTCGAGTCAGAATCTAAAGACCAGGAAGAGATAAGCTCCGTTGACCAAAGGAGGGAATCAGGCACATCGAGGAGAAACACCGGCCCATCACTGATCCCGGATAGTCCATCATTTATTTCAGAAGCAGGATCTGAATGGGTAGAATACCAACGGAGTCGACGGAACACACAGACTGATGATTGTCCTCGGTCCCCTATTTCAGATTTTGGTCAACACAACACCGCGGCGGTAGCCATCTCGGCCGAGCGCCATCATCCTCATTCGCATCAAATTCCCATGTCACCCACCAAAAATATCGGTCCGTCTCACGAGGATGCGGCTCATAGCGGCCCCGGGGTAGAGCATTCTAGAGGCTGGAACCGCTGGCTTGTCGTGCTTCAACTGTTCACAGCTCCTCTTTTTGTCGTATTCATATTTTGGGCCAACACTGACGATGGTGACTCGAGGTCGCTCATACGTTTAGTTTTATATTCCATTCTCGGGTCTCTGGTAGCATTTGCCATTCTCGTATTAACGACAACACATTCGAGGCCCCCTAAACATCGATTTGTGCTTTGTTTCCTCGGTTTCGTCGTCGCCATCGCTTGGATTTCTACAATTGCCAACGAGGTTGTCGGAGTTCTCAAAGCATTTGGTGTCATTTTGGGTATCTCAGATGCAATCCTCGGCCTTACTATTTTCGCTGTTGGCAATTCCTTAGGAGACCTCGTCGCCGATATCACAGTTGCCAGATTGGGATATCCTGTTATGGCATTGAGTGCTTGCTTTGGGGGACCGATGTTAAATATTCTCATTGGCATTGGTGTTAGCGGCGCATACATGACAATTAAAGAGGCCAACCACAAACATCACAAGCATCCGAACAAAGATATCAAATATAAGCCATACGAGATTGAAGTCAGTGGTACACTAATGGTCAGCGCCATCACTTTGTTGATCACATTAGTCGGACTTCTTATTGCAGTACCGATGAACAAATGGGTAATGAGTAGGAAAATTGGATGGGGTTTGATTATTCTCTGGTCCATCAGTACAATGATTAATCTTGCCGTGGAGGTCAGTGGAGTTTGGGGTGATAATCTGGAACTGTCTACCTTCTTTTCATAAGATTGATGATATTTTTGATGTAGATGATGAATTATGTTTAATAGTAGAAAGATAAGGGGGTAGAGTTGTACTATACCCAGAATATATAGGTTGCTTTTTTGGTATGATATCTAATGGCTATGTTTTTTCCAACATCAATACTCTGTTCAAGATTTGAAGCCAAATATTCTCAATCCTAATATTCGAGAATGGTGATTCGTATCAGTCTCGCCTTTGCATGACTAGGTAGGTAGTATGTACTCATTGCATTGCATGGTATTCTTCAAGGAAAGCTTAGTCGTATTTTGATTGATCGAGCTTTCTCTATTGGACCAACTGACTATTATCAACAAGAGTCTACTCTCTTTGAGCAATAGAGTTTCCCCTTAAGTGTCACCTATGTAGTATGAAAAGCAATCGGCGTCTTGATCAAAGTATCAGATAGCCTTTGTACCATATTAACCCTTGAAGGTTTTGATGTTTGATTGATTTCTCTTTAGACAATGAATAATATATACACATGAACGACTGTTACCCATGTACTAGGTATGTATTTAGATAAATGATTTGAGACCATACCAAATACCTGGGTACACTTTTCAACATCAGAACTCAATTGCAGCAGTTTTACCTTTACCTCTCACTCGAGTATCTAGACCCCATATTGGCCTTGTCTTTAAGGCCCGACTGCCAACTTTCCGAAACTTAACCGGCTCGAAGCACTAATAAACTCCCGCCCCGCTACAGCACATCAGACAAGACAAGACAACAAAAGCTCCCTCCAACCCTGAAATAGGATAACCAGCAGGATACCTACGTAACCTTAACAATTATTCTACCCCTCATCTCACCTTTTTTTCGAATTCATCCAAGATCACTCTTGTGAGACGCTATTGCCTGCGACAATCTATTAAAGCCCAACACTTTCTTATTAACACTACAGCATCTTCTAGCCCTCGAGTTAACTTCGCTGGCTATCGCGATAATGAGCACCATGCTCCCGGGGACACACGTCTTCTCTCATCAACATCAATACAATCCGCAGGTCGACCAACCATGGATGCACCAGCAGACCCACCTTCAACAGGCGCAGCAGCAGCATGCAGCGGCGGTTCAGGCAGCTCATTATAATCGCATGGCGGGTCAAAATCAAAACCACAACGCCGCTGTACCTTCCATTTCTTCAAATCACGGACAAGACGCAGCAACCATGATCGACTCCAATGTTTCAGAAGAAAACAGAAGGACTTTGAACTTCATTGCAGACTTACTCAATGAAGACACCAGGGAAGCTGCTCTCCTGGAACTCAGCAAGAAGCGCGAACAAGTGCCAGAGCTTGCATTGATACTGTGGCATTCTTTTGGTAAATTTACGCCATTGGAAGGGGTAGCATTATGACATGCTGACAGATCTAGGTGTGATGACATCACTTCTCCAAGAGATAATCTCAGTCTATACTCTTCTCAATCCCTCCCAGCTCACCGCCGCCGCATCAAATCGAGTCTGCAACGCCCTGGCCCTTCTACAATGCGTTGCTTCTCACAATGAGACTCGCGCCCTTTTCTTGAATGGTTGGTTATTCGGACATCATTGATATGACGCAAAACTGACATTAGTAGCTCACATCCCTCTTTTCCTCTACCCTTTCCTCAACACGACTTCCAAATCCCGACCTTTCGAGTATTTACGTCTTACCTCCCTTGGAGTCATCGGTGCCCTTGTCAAGAATGATTCATCCGATGTCATTAATTTCCTCCTCACTACTGAAATAATCCCATTATGTCTTCGAATCATGGAGACGGGATCAGAACTTAGTAAGACAGTTGCAATATTCATTGTGCAGAAGATCCTTCTCGACGATCATGGTCTAAATTATATTTGTGCTACCTATGAGCGATTTTACGCTGTTGGCACAGTACTCAGCAACATGGTTTCACAACTTGTTGAACAACAAACTGCGCGATTGTTGAAGCATGTCGTCCGCTGCTTCCTTCGGTGAGAATACCACCAAGACTCCAAGTTCGCTCCCGCTAATATGAATGTCAGATTGAGTGATAATGCGCGAGCTCGCGAAGCCCTCCGCCAATGTCTTCCTGAACCTCTCCGCGATGCCACTTTCTCCTCGGTCCTTCGCGATGACGCTGCCACCAAACGATGCCTTGCACAACTCCTCATCAACTTATCCGATAATGTTGTTGAATCTTCATCGGGTCACCAAGGTCTCTAATATCCACTTTCTAATTACACTTTCAATGTACAATTATAAAAGCACCGATACGACGCAAACGAGCATGGGGGATTTCATCTTCGGTTTTGCATAGACATCACGATACCCGGTCTTTCTTTTCGGAAATGTCGTAGGTCTCTGCAGCTGGTCATCACAGGTTTCATAAAAGCATTGCGGGTCAAATGGGGTTGGTCTGAAGGGTGTTTTGCGCGGCTTGATTCAATGAAGGTAGGAGTTGACAGTTACTGCTCCTCAAGCGCACCAATGTGGCGGGGGCTTCAAACTTACACCTCCACTCCAGGTGGATGGTCATTTCTTTCATTATTTACATTGATTGGTGTTTATTACTGTATTTGGCTGTTTTGAGGGCGTTGGGGACATCTTACATGCTGCACTATAATATAATGCTGCTAGGGAAATGGGTTGTAAAGTAGGCAAAAACTTCAGCGTTCAGGAATAGAGATATACATTCTTGATATTGGGATTGAGTATTAAGAAAGCTTATCGATATTGTGAATATGAATAATGAAAGTAAAGCGGGGACGGCACAATATTACAATCTAGAAGTCGAGGGTCTGGGAGTCTGAGAGTCGGGGGTCATTCGGTCTGACAGATCATAGATTTGGCAGACCCTTCAACTGATGTTTAGATTGGGTATACCGGTAGTAACTCTATTACTCTACTACATTGTATCTGGGTATTGCACAGACCTTGATCGGTATCCGGATTCGCGGAATTGATATAAATATGCCGGTACCGGGTTATGTTTATTAGGATTCGTTGGGGATGTGCAGCGGCGGATACAGCACTTAGTAATAGACTAATAATAGTTATCAATACATATCGTACATACTCCGTGGGTACGATTCTACCAGTGCCAACCTACCTTGTCACAAACATTCTAGATGCGGGAGGAGATGTACGAAGTACTTGGGTGCCCACTACCCAGTGAGCCAGTCTCTTGTGCCCAGTCTCGAGCCACTTGCAGTGTACGAGGGTACAAAGCTGAATCATCATCAATGTGATCTATCACGCAATATCGATATGTCTCATTCCGAAGATTCCCCAGAATGCATAGGATGAATAGGATGAATAGTAATCAAAAGACCTCGGATATTTTTGGAATCTCCTTCTCCTTGACTTGACCCACAACCCAACAATTCTTGGGAGAGATGGATGATACCTACTTGAATGAAAACGTCACATATCGGTACATCTATCTGCAACAAAGGACCCCCAACCACCGACAAGCAGTTGGTGTATCGTGTATCGATTATTAATCCACAACCTTAAATCTGCTGATTATTATAGTTCTGACTCTACTTACGAAAGCGACCCAGACCCAACTACCAAGCATTAAATTCCGAGTACCTAGGATTTCGTACGGATTTACCTGGAATCTACCGGCTAGACTCAACTCTACTTGCATAACCTTACTCCGTACTGTATTCCATCTCAAAAGGTTGAGCGATCAGAGGAAGAAAAGAGACGGTACAGTCAATCGGCTGAAGAAAAGCTGGTAAACCTTGTCTTCCGTTTTCCGTTTTCCTGCATACCCACCACCGTACCTGCCTGGTATATACATAGAAAAGAGAAAATAACAAAGAAAATCAATCTGGTGACTGGAGTAGAAAGATTATGCTACTGTCGGCGTTAATGTGAATTGTCATTCAGCCAATACTTGATCCAGAAATCATTCCACGGCTGACAAGGACGACAAGGACGACAAGAGAAGACAAGACAAACTACTCACCGGTCGATATAAGGCGTCTCCAATAAGTGTGTGCTTGACTTATCTATAAAGCAGATTTGGTCCCACCCCCGCATTCAAATTGATCGAAGATGAATTCTTCTTATAACGGTCTTCCTATGCAGCAGGACGATCGATATGCTTTGACAATTCTTACTGAAGCTGCTATGCAAACCAATACTCAAGCTAACAACAATCCTTCATCCAATAATTTCAATACAATGGCCAACGCCACCGACACTGCCTTTCTGAGTAGTAATCTAGCTAAAAACAATAGTGTCTCGACGGTCCAAGACACCAGTTATCATTCACGTGCACCGCCTATCTCGACACCCATTTCTTCATCCGCGATCAGTAATCGTCCCACCAATACATCGCAATATCGGTTTCCACCTTCAATATCCAACCTTCTCGGGGACCACACAAGACCTCACCAAGATATGCAGGGGCTTGCTTTCAATTCTACAGAACGAACCTCACAAGGTACCTTTATGAACCATCCATTTCAATCAACATATTCCGATAGTCTAGGAATTCTGAACGCGGAGAAGTATGATGATGGGAGATTTCATAATCCCAGTATGATGGGTATGAAAAGTCTGATGCAAAATCAAATACCGTTTGGAATGGTGGGGAAGCATGGAGATAGTAGTGATACCAAACCACAAAGTGAAGAGAATGAGCATGGACAAGGGAAGAAGCGAAGGAAAAGAGCCAGAAATGAGTCTCCAAATCTTGATGACGATGATGATGATGAAGCTCGGAAAAAGGCGAGAGGGAGACCAAGAGTTGATACTAAAGATGAAACAGCTGCCGATGTAAGTTTCCTCCGCCTGGCTGCAAATGTCTGTTCTGGAAGCAAAACACTTTTAGCCTATCAAATCAGATTATCTGATCTGGGATATCAACTCTCTATGTTCTCCAATGCATGTTGAAAATTATCACATTGCTAATCATTGCCCAGAGACGAAGGACTCAGATTCGAATGGCCCAGAGGGCCTATCGACATCGCAAAGAGACAACAATTTCTTCTTTAGAGAGGCAAGTCCAAGAACTTAGAGGTACAAATGAAGAAATGAATAATATATTCATCAACCTCTATGACTTTGCCATCAGTAGAGGTCTTCTACAACGCGAGCCGGAGTTTGGTCAGCAACTTCAATTAACTACACAAAGATTCCTTGCGCTCGCAAAACAGAATGCAGGCGATGAAAATCCAAGGCATAAAGATGACTCGCTATATAATACCACACATGAATCTCATGGTGAGGCAAAACATTCTTTGACAAGTCAGAACGCTCAGCACCCACCTCCCCATACTCTGCTTTCAGATGAGCCGACTACTACCGAGACCATAAATACATGGGGTGGATACACTGTATCGAAGGATACTGGTTCTGAAGAAGAAGAAAGGCAGATCGAATATAATCACAACGGCACAGAAGAACCTAGACAGTATGAGATAATCAGCAAGGCAACTGAAGATAACGCGAGTTTTCCTTTCGACTGGACGAGTATTCAACAATATCGAGTCGAAATACAATCTCCTACCAGCAATGATTTCCTCCAAAGCTTTTACCCTCATGCCGAGGTCCCGCTTCCAACTACACATTCCTACTTTGAACTTTCATTTGCACGTAGAGTGCACCGCGCAACGATGGAACAAGGCTACAAGTTACTTACAATGCCAAATCCTCCACAACAACGATTCGAAAAAGTATTTGGCTATTGCTTGAAATTTCAAACCAAGGAAGAATGCATTGCGCGATTTCAAAGGATTATGAATACTTCATCAAAGGAATCTCTTCAGGAATGGCGCTATCCGTTAGTTCACCTTGGAGGATCGGGTACATACTATCCCAATCAAGACTCTGATACTGATAATGAGTTGATGCCCAAATTCCGTACTGGATTCTCTATGGGCCCATTTCCCACAGTCATCACACCATTACTTGAAAACATCAGTTCTGATATGAAATGTACCCTCCCTGGATTTGAAGGCGAGTTTTTTGATCCTAACGACGTTGAAGGGTATCTTAGAGGTCATGGATTCGATCTTCATCCAGGTGCCGACTATATCACAGGTCAAATAGAACTTGAGGTTTCTTCCGGTGCCCACAGTCCAGGGACTGCTAGTACTGACTCGATATTCCCACCTACACCTCGGAGTCCAGTTGGAAAAGTCCTTGATGGAACCAATCAAAATGCGTATAATCTCGATTATATCAATGGTAACCTGAACAAGGAAGCTCAATCTAGTGGTATTTCCCAGTTTATGGCATTTCCATCTTGGAATGCCAGTATTCCCAGGGGGGCTAATCCTTTTGATTTATCCGGTCCAATATTTGATGGTACAGCCGGTCCCGATTCTGAAACTTCGAGTCCCAAAGTTAGTACCACTAGTAAGCGCTACACGGAGAAACGTACTGTGACTATCAAAGTCGAAACCCTGATCAAAGGTATGTTATTAACAAGTTGATATTAGGATCATTGCTGATTATCATTTTTCATTTTTTTTTAGAATTGATTGATATTGCATGCTGCTTGGGTCGTTCCCCTGGATACAGACGAGCCGATATAGATGCTGCGATCATAACTGCAGCAAGAGAAACTGGGTTTGAATGAACTCTAGGGTAGGCTTAATGATGTTTCTCCAGAATTCCTGGGCCGCTATTTTCGCACCTGCTCAAATGTTAGCAATCAACGTAATGCTGGCCAATTTCAAAAAGCACTTCAGGGCGCCTGCCAGTTTCGTCTAGATTTCAATTGTCCATATGATCTGGAAGATTGGATAGACCGATGTTGACCTGTCATCTTGAGACAACATCCCAATTTTATGAAAATTGCTGTATACATATTGATAACCATTCATCGCTATCCACCATCTTGTTCGCACGATTGTCAACATCCTTTATTCATTTACGAAGAATATTCCGAATCTACAATGGCCTACCAAAGTCAGTAGATTTTCGTTTATCATGAATTAAGGGCTCAATCGTATGTATACTGATTTCTTGTAGAACCTTTTAAAGGTACTGTCGACAAAGCAATTCCGGATGCGCATCGAAAGGCAGACGAGCCTACTAACACCGGAAAAGACGAAAAGGCCGAGAACACGGGCATCAGACTCGAGAACTATACTGTTACTCCAGGTTATTTTGGTCCTTATGCTTCTGCGTCAATTTCCCCGGTGCTTCCTCGATCTACCATGTTTGCATGGCATAAAGAACGTCAAAGAGTACCTACAGCCGTTGACAAGGTGTTAATCGAAGAATACCAGAAGATGCACAGTAAGATAATCTGTTTACAAAAAATCTATTCGAACAATTGAAGCATCTCAAAGATTCAGGATTCCTTGATTATTAAACAATAGTCTAGACTTTTAAATGCGCGATCGCTTTCAACAAACACGACTGTCTCTTAATACAGTCGCCAAAATCCTTGAGGCTCCCAAGAGATCTGCATTTACTCCTCAACCATCAATTTTAAATGGGCGGTTACAACAGAGGTTTCTAGCAGAGAAACACGACACAACATCTGAGATGGATAGAGAACAATTCGAATCCAGATGGGCTGGCTGCAGTTGAGCCGTCAATGGGGAGGAATCGAAAGAGGAAGGAGCGATCTGTGATGGTATTTCAGGGTGGGAATTGAAAGCACCTTCATTTGCGAACCTTGAACAAAGATCCAAAAAACATGAGATCGGGGTTAAGCAGTTTTCGGAGGATCTTCTATCGACACTCTCGAATTTTCAGTGGAGCGTGAACATGGTACTATGGTTTGGATCTGCAGGTTCAGAGGAAGGTGCTGATGGTTGCTAGATTATACTTGGATGTGTAAAGGGAAAAGAGGGGAGGAATACAGGGTAGGTCATTAATTTTCTCTCTTGAAAGGGGAAGCTGCAAGAGACGGGAGATGAATGGAAGAGTAAGATAAAATATCTCAGCACAGCGAATATAAAATTAGCGAAGTCTGTTAAAGGGGTTCGGGCTTGTGAATGTTCGTTTCGAGTTTCTTTTAGCGTGCGTGCTTTATGCATTATAATACTATTCATGATATAATCTACGCGGCGTGTTCTCATCGTATCATATACTCAATCACTCACGTCGCTTTGTATCTTAGGAGGAATTGCGGGGAGTGCAGGAGAATGTTTATAATGTTTCTAGGGATGATGATAT
Source organism: Botrytis tulipae (assembly GCA_004786125.1). Classification (NCBI taxonomy): domain Eukaryota; kingdom Fungi; phylum Ascomycota; class Leotiomycetes; order Helotiales; family Sclerotiniaceae; genus Botrytis; species Botrytis tulipae. The sequence goes on from PQXH01000034.1 coordinate 198,083, forward strand.
GATGAATGGATTGATGAGTTTGAGTCTGAGTTTTTTGGGTGTAAATGAGTGAATGGTGTTGGTTGGGCTGGGAGATAATTTTAGAGATTTATGAAGAGACGTGTGGTTGGGAAGGAAAGAGGGTTTTGATGGTTGGTTGTAGGTAGGTGGTTGTAGGTGGGTGGTTTGTGGGCTGTAGTTTGATTGGGGTATGGGAGGGAGCGATAGATGAGATTAATCGTGAACGAGATGAACGAGATGACGTTGTTTGTTTGTGCTGGCGTAGATGATGAATGCCAGTGAAATGAGTTGCTGGTTGGCGGCTTCTGGCATTCAATTCGAGGGGTGATTTTCCCGCAATTATTTAGCAGGTAAGAAGGATGGATGGGATCGATGAAATATTTTAGAACCTAGTGATAAAATCATCGTGTTGATGTTTTGACTCAAAGGATTGGGTATCGCATAGAAGCTACAGTTTCTATGCTAGGATGCTAAAATAGAGAGTATTCCTCGAGGCAGTATCTATAGGAAGATGTATCTTTGAGGTGGTGTAGCGAGTAAATACTTGAAGTGTTCGAGGAGTTCTCTAAAACCAGAGAACTAAACTCGAGACGTCCCATTGAGGGAGAATCTTGATAATCACTTTAAAGAATCCTTTAGTAGGATTGGACCTAGAAAATCACGTTTTTATGATGTTGACGTCGAATACTTAGATTGCATTGACCGCACTGTTGCTTAACGAGACACTGGAAGAGGCCATAATGTTTTGAAGGTTTATCATCGATTCGATCTTAGAACATTGAAAAGAGTTATTGTAAGATTTTGATCCGGCTTTTGAGAGCTCCTTCTGCATCTTAATATCGTGATTTCCTCTTTCGTTTATTTATGGCAACAACAAAATGAAGACCAGTAAACAATCTCCTTCATCAAAACATCCTGTCTCAGCAGCATCCTCAAGTCAATTAATCATTCTTCTTAATTTGGTTCAGTCATAAATATGTCGTTCAGGGATAGATTGAAAGAATGTGCTTCAAAGTTACACGTGGGGCGAGATGAATCAACGGCGTTCAAGACAGCAATTCTCTTTCTCGATCTTATGGCTGCGCACGAGAATGAGAAATTGACCTATCGAACTCTTGAAGAAGAAGGAAAGATCTTCGATAGAACACCATCTTCGAAAGAGCCAGAGATAAAGAAACTCGAGAATTATTTGTCGACTCTCAATTCCAGTTTTCCAAGATACTGGGCAGTCAAGTTGCAACTTACGTACCTTGGACACAAAGATAAGTGTCAGATGGTTCACAAACAACGAGCTATTTCGGAAGGAAACGCTAAATCATCAGACTTGGAGGTGGTTTATGATAGCATCTTGGATAAGTGGTCCAAGAATTGGAAAGCAATTGTATTGGAACTTGATTTAATTACGGTAGATGGCATTGAAAAATATCCTTGTAGACTGGCTTTCCGAATAATTGCCAACAACAGAAGGCCAGAAGATGTGATGTTCACGGAGAGATTGAAGGATTATCATCAAATTCGCAGAGTATCAACAGATCAGGCCAACGTAGATGGCTCAAAGTTCGCATTTGGCGATATTGATTTCGAAGAAGTTGAGTGTATTGCCACAAGAATATGGGGATCAGAAATTAGTCGGCAAGCCGTTCATATTGTTCCATCACGAATAAGCACGACCGAAATGAATTTGATGTTTGTCGCGAGACGGGCAAAAAATTCTTTGCTGGGAACATACGATTACAAGAATGGTTTAATATTGGAAAAACAAATTGCAGACGCTTGGGAGGCATGTCAAATTTGTATTGTGCCATGCTTTGACACGGACTTGATGTTCAGCATATGGGAATTTCGGGTGATGGACTCGAACCTGTTAAAGTGCAGCCATCTAGAGCTGAATTGTTTATTCCAGAACATTCATGGATGTCCGGCGGAAGTTGGATCTATTCCAAGAATAGACTGCCTCCAATTCCACTGGTTTCTTTGTCTGGCCATATCGAAAAATAAGAATTTTGACCAGCAGAGAATTGAAGAGGAATTGATTTATGGCAAGCAAGCTTGGTCAGCAATAGATTCAACGGTTCGAGTGAGACGAGATTTGATCTCACTTCTAAGTGACGCTGTTGGTCGTGACCTTCCTCTTGAAATAACGAATTGGAATGTGTATAATGACAGGCTTTCAAATTGGCCAGAAATTCAAGAATTGATGTCAAGAATCTGCGATGTACCAGATGCGACACCGAAATTAGAAGGAGGGGGGAGCGAGCATTAGTGGCTATTAGTATATTTAATATCAGAAGTGAAGTGGAACGTTCATGATAACGAAGTAAATAGTGTAATTCCAACATGAAATAATTAAGCACGGCGTTTTTACAGTCTTCGTGATCAGTGGACCAAGTGTTCAAAATCTGGTTCAATGATACTCCGCATTATCAACACATTATCCAGGTTCTACTTGTAGACGTTTCACTCAAGTGAACATTTGCGCATCAGCTTGCATGTACATCTCAATCGCGCTTATTACGAAGAGCACTATTGAAGTGGTAGTCTCTGGAATTCTCTCTAGCCTGGACTCCTCGGAAGGAACATTCTGGATGTGGTGGGGAATATTTCTGAAACCCCTGAGTTCTCGCTAATCATATAGTCTAGACTAGACTGCACATTTTCAAGAGGAGGGAATTTTTTACGTGCAATTGGTGAGAAAGAGATTCAATGAATATATGTGTTAATTGAATCATGATCAATGCGACTTGAGAAATTGACTGATAGAAAATGTTGTGTTTTTAACAATCTGATGTTATCGCTTCCGTAAAAGAATTGATTCAAATCAATTTGATAACTAAAACTTGTTCAATATTTGAGAGAGATTCATTAATCGAGAGGAAATTCAAAATCTCAAAGTTCTTGATTGTTGGACTGCAGTCTGGACTTCCGGATATCCTAGCAAAATGGAACGAATGAGAATTATAAACTTAGATACTACAGAAGGAAAAGGGTGCTCATATATAACGCTTTACCAAGCATTTCTCAGCTCAGAATGAAAAGATCTTTACCAAGCCGAGCCCCGCTGCTCAATAGTCTACTCTTGAAGAAAGGGTAGACTAAAACATCCTCCATGCTTTGCTGACATGTGGTCGTAGCACAGCTTTGAGTATTCGAATGGCTCCAAACACACCCAGCAAAGATGTGCACCACATTTACATTCGATGTGATTACACCCATCCGTCTTCTCAATAGATGTCTTACATTTGGGACAACTCTTGATCCCGATCTTTTCCATCAGTTTGATTGTAGCTTCATATTTTCCGGAAGTCTCATATTCATACTCCGCGCACGTTTTGTTGTCGTGCTGATGGTGACAATGTGTACATATTACCGTGCAGCACTCCGTGCAGGTATTGAAATGCATGGTGTCTGTGACTCGATAGATGGTATCGCAATTTGGTTTCGGACAATAACGGAATGTCTGTGGATTTCGCTGGATATGTGATGAGAAAGAGGCCTCGAGGATATCTTCAAATGCTTTAGATGAGAGGATTTCTTGTAGTTCTTCAAGGCTGAAGCTGACTTGACATCTTCCCATGTCTCCGTGGCAGTTTATTGAGAAAGTCTTTCCGTTGGAACTTGCGGCGCTACAGGAAAGTTCGAAACACTCGATGCAATATACATGATTGCATTTGGTGAGGATGGGATTATCTGCTGTTTCCCAGCATACAACGCAATCCTCTTTGGCGGTGACCGATTCAGGCAGTGGCTTGGATTCTTTCTTGCCGATCATTTTCAACGCTGTTTCGTATTCTTTTTCGGTGCCTGCGATCAAGATCCTTCTTGGCCTTGAGACAATGTCGAATGTGGCAATATTATCTCCAAGTGCAGTAGCAATCATTCTGAAGCCACCATTACATGCCCATCGGAAGTCTTTAGGTTTCAATTCAATTATATGAGCAGTGTATGATTCAGTTCCAATAATTGTCGTGATGATTGATTCCACTTCCTTGCAATTTTCTTCGGGGCCATACAGCTTTATTTCTTGTTTTCTCTTGTTACGAAGGATGATAACCCCGTGGTCTTGCTGAATCTTTTTGAATTTCTGAAAAACGGTTCCATTGCCCATCAAAGAAGATGTCCACAAAGGCTTGTCACCATTCATCACTGTGATCCCGTCTAATATCCCATTCAACGTTTCTTTCGCGGCAGCGACATCTTTCGGTGCCTCGCCTTCAATCTTTAGAACTCTGTATTGCTGTTTAAGACCAGCGCTGGGATAGATCTTAAATTTCAGATGCTGCTCGTTCCAAATTTGGCTGACAGTACGGATTCGACTTTGGACGGCATTGAAGATCGAGCTTGCAACTTTGAATTTCGCGGTACTGATAAGTTGGACGGTCAAGGTTATGGCTTTACAAAATGGTAGAGGCATATCTTGCAATGAAGTAACTGCAGCTCTTGCATCGGACTCCTCGTAATATCTAGCAACAGCTTTTGCTGTTTTTGTCCGGGGGGTCAGTAATTGTCTATCCAAGATATAGGAGGGTTAAGGAAATAAGAAGCAGGGTGCTCAATAGTCCGGACTGCAGTCCAACAATAAAGATTATCAAATCCCCAAACTAATTGAAACATTCAAATCATTTGAGATATTGAACTATTTCAAATTTTCAACTGCTTTTGGATATTCAAAACCTTGTATTGTTGGACCGCAGTCCGGACTGTTAGATACCCTGATAAAAGGTTTGAAGGATTCTTGGATATTTGAAACCTTTGAAAGATAGCTAGGGATTGAAACTAACCTCTTTTGCCTTCCAGTTCTGTGCTGATTTGACTCCATTCAATGGGACCAACCCCAAGTAAGAGGGACATCACAATTGCACTGGCTTCTTCTCCTTCCACGTCATAGTTAACCTTTCCAATTTCTATCTTTCGTGGCATGTGATGTGGCAAGGTGATAGAAGGGGGAATGTCTTTCAACGTGGTCATGGCAGGCAGATTTGGGAGCATAACCGTCCAAGTCAGTGGACCGAGTAGCGACGCCATCCGCCCAGTCGGTGATTGACATTTGACTGGTTGACCCAGCACCTTAAAAGATTTAGAATTGATTCTTTCGAAAACTTTGTCGGCAACATTTTCACTTCCAAAATGCAGCCATACCGCCCTAGAGGGTTTGAACCATGAGCATTGAATCTTTTTGCATTCGATTTGGTGAGAATTTGTGCCGGATTGAAGACCTGCAGATACATGGGAAGCTTTCATGTTTGGATATTTGGTTTTTAAAAAGGTCTTCTCGTTGAGTTTTGAACAAAATCCCTTTGCAAAAGTAGGATCATCCACCTTGATATCTGCCGATGCCGTGTCATCGTACCTTCGTATCCTCACACACTCGGGCATAAGATGTACTCCTTTCTTTTTCAAAAGTGAAACGAAGGATTCTGCAGTAACGTCTAATGGCAATCCATCGATTCGAGCGGCAGAAAAGTCCGTTGGTAGCGAGATCTTAGACACTTGTGCGCCAACGTCAAATTTGGCCAATGCGCCTCCGAAATCTCTTGTGAAGTTGTCATAATTCTGCTTTCCCTAGGTATCATACGTCAACTCAGAACGTAGACTGACTTTCGCACTAAAAAAACAAACCTCAGGGTCTAAGTCCGGTTCTGCTGCCTTTGCTTTTTGCTTCTCTGCAGTGTGCGAATAGGGACATGCACTCCCATTTCGACAATTACCTCGAGAGTGATGGTAGCATGGGATCTGAGAGCGAGGATCTTGTGTTGAATGTGAAGTTGCAACTTCAGATGGCTTTTTCGCAGAAACAGAAACTTGAGATGTAATAGTATTCTTTTCGTGAGAATAACGACAATTTTCTCCTCTCATACAATATCCACTGGCAAAGAACTTGCACGGCGCGAGGGAAGCCATCTTTCAATTAGTATGTTGTCGATTTTTTGTGATATAAAGTTGTGTAGTTAGTATAGAAACAGTTACCCCTCATTCTTATTGTGATCACCCCATGTATACATGCTAGCAGACCTAAGCGCCCGATGGATATAATTTGGTAACGTCTGCTGTGGCTGACGTTTCCAAATTGGGCGTCGCAATTGAATGTAATATATATTCTGACCACTTAGAAGAAACCTGTTGATTTTCTATGAAGTGTCAACTGCTTCGGTCTTCCGATTGGTTAGGGAGTATGTGTAAGTGAGGCACAGTATGTGGTCGTACGACCAAATATTTTGATACTGCAGCGAGATGGTGGATGATGTGAGTTCCCCTTTCTTGGCAGCGGCTCATAACAGAAGTGATGAAGATTTGCCAATGATATGCAGAAATATAAGAAAAATTCATGAATGGGTAATTGAATTAAAGATTTTCAGATAATCAAAAATCATATCTGGAATAATCGACAGGTCAAATTTTGCGTTTTGTTTTTTTATTTTTTTATTTTTTTCCCTTCTTGTGAGTCCCCTCCCCCCGTGTCCCCTATCATGATACACACTTAGCACGGGTCATGCGGATCTAACCGAGAAAATTGAAGTTCAAAATGCGTTCTACTACGTGTTGAGGTCCGAGTCCCTTCCTGACTAGCCGTCGGGGAAAAAGAATTTTCAGACTGTGAATTCGTCGAATTTCTTTTTTTCTTATTAATTATTATAATAATTTTAAAATCCTTTGAATTCTTCGTCTTTAAATTCTTTTTCTTCGACGGCTAGTATTAATATAATATATGAATATAATATAAATATAAATAATAAGAATACTAAGAATATTAATAATATTTAATTTAAATCTAAATCTAATTTTGATTTATATGTAATATAATATATATGGGGGCTAGCCCCCAAGCCCCCGATTTTCGCTACATTCTGTTACGGGCATCGATGTGGAACCGGCATCGGGCCAACTATTATTCCGATATTAAAGAGTTTTTACATATATAGCTCTACAACCTTTCTTTAAAAGAAATTAATGAAAAGTCTTATAATAAGCCTATATCTATATTTCATATTAATTGTTATTTTGTATTGATTTTAATAATTCTTTTTATTTAATTTTTTAGAATAAGTTATTAACTAATTTTCGAGAATAGTTTTAAAAGCTTTGAAAATAGTTTTTTCAAAGATCTTATCTCAATTAGATTATAATATGTTTATAATATGCTTATAATATACTATTGGCATATAATTGATATTATTTAGATTATCAAAATACTTTCTATTTTTATTAAAAATTGAATTAAAAGAAAGCTAAAAAAAAGAAAATGTTTTTATAATATAAATTCCTTAGAATATCTATAAGACATTATTGTAATATACTTTTGATATTCTTTCGAAAAGAAATGAAATAATTAAATAAAAGTTAAGAAGGAATATTGAAATAGAAATTAAAAAGAAAAATCTCTTTTTTGAGAAGTGAATTCTATTTTAAGTAATATTTATAAGATGTTAGTGAAGCATTTATTTTATACTATCGAAAAGATATTTCTTATAATATCTTAGGCCTTTTATATAGAAATAATAATGTCCATAAGATATTAGTAATACCCTTATTTTAAAAATTCTATTAAAAAGATGTAGTGAATCACATAGTATTATAAGAAGAAATTAGAATTGTTCTCCCTCTTGTCTACTACCGGAAAGATAGTATATATAGGGATTTTGGATATCTATAGGGTTTTTATTGGGTTTGAAAAGGTTTGGTTTTTTATTATATCATATAATATATTATATATATATAATCTTTGGCCCCAGACAATATTCTCTTGGACCTCTATATTCTTTATATACTTCTTATTTTTATAATTCCTTATATATCAAAATATTAATATAAGGCTTAAAGTTATTATTTCATTTTATAATTGTAATTCTATTTTATTAATTCCTTTATAATATAAAATATAAATTATATTATAAATTAATATAATTATTTATTATTTTGAGAAAAGACTTGTTATTTATTATATTATACTATAAAACTATATATAAATATAATACTTTTTGCTTATTTATATCTAATACGAATCTATTTGTTATATACATTATTTTCGATTTTCTCTTTTCTTTTAAATTTTGTTGTTTTTCTACATAGCTACTAACTATAAAATACTTAAATATAATTATTTTAATATACTCAAGTTTTTGATTCTTATATAGTTATTCATAATTTTTATTATTATAAAATTAAAAAGGATTTATAATATTAGTATAATAAATAATATAGCAAATCAATTGATTTACAAATACTTTTGAAAATATATAATAACTAACTTTTCCCTTTTCATTTTTATATTGATATTTAATTATTCTGATATTAATATAATCTTTCTCTAATTTATCTCCTTTAATAACTATATCCCTCAAATCATTTCCTTCAATTAATACAATAATATAACTTCTTTCTAATAGCCCTCAATTGTTTTAATTAATACTAACTTCTTATCTTATAAAAACCAAAAAGAATACAATTTCCTTTAATTCCTTTCCCATCTCTCCCTATTTTTCAGTACATATCGAAATCTATTGATAATAGACCCTCCATAATAAATAACATTGAATTGTTTATAATTAGCATTAATCAAACTTTCCCTTATCAATCTTAGCATATTTCCCTATCTCCCCTTAATCAATATAAGAATAATATATATAAGAAAAAAGTAGAATACTATAGTAATAATAATAATATTAATAATAACAAACTTAAAGAAAGAGAAATTTCTGTTTAATTTGAGAATAATGCTTCTATTTATAGCAATCTTATTTCTTTTAATAATAAACTTAATAAAAAAATATATTTATCTAATTTCAATTAATTCTCCAAAAGAATAACTACATCTACTAATCGAAATTGTAAATCTCCATTTGTTATTAAAGATTCTAATTCGAATTATATTAAAAAGAAAAGAAATTCCTTTAAGAAAAAGAGATATATTGCTAAGCTTTAATAAGTAATCCACATTATCTTTATCTTGAATACTTTTTAAATCAATTTTAGCTTTGATATTACAAATTTTTTAATTTGCTTTTTTTGCTTTAAATATCTTATATTAAACAAGTTTTCAAATTGTTTTAATCGTAATAATTCCATTATTTATTAAAGTTACCGGGATTATAAAACGATTTGTTTGAAGAATTTGTATAAATATTTTAAGAAAAAGCTTATTAAGATTAAAAGTAATATTAATACTAATTGGATAAGTTTGATTATTTATTAGGATATGGTTATTTTGATAAAAATATTACTCTTTTTTTGTATAGTTATAAAAAATATAAGGAAAATATATATTTAAATAGCTATTTATATAAATAAGTTAAAATTTATCCCAAAATTCAAAGATGTAATTGATTTCCTTTATAAGAACCTAATTAATATATTATTTATTAAGTTATTTGATTTATTAATAATTGTTAAAAGGTCTTTTGTCTTCCAAAGAATTTCCATTTTTTAGATTTGAAATAATAATTGGAACTCTTTTTAGAATTATAATAACCCTACTTCCACTAATTTGTTATTTCGATTTATTCCTTCTTCTCAGGAAATACACCTTTTTGTTTTAATTTAAATAAATATCATTTCCAAACCCTTTTCGATTTTATTCAAGTTATTTCAACTCTAAATTAGAAACTTCCTCTTTCAAACGTTTTTTAATACACTTTTCTTTTATATCCTTTTTATTTAAACAGTTTATTCTATATTCATTCATTTTATTACTATTATCAATTTTTATAATACTTTTTTTGTTTATCTTTTACCTATCATATATTTTTATACTATCAACCCTTAGATAATATTATATAATTATATAATAATAAATGGTTTTGATAATGAGCTTGATAAGCTTTAAATAAATATTTCCGAATTCAGCCAATATTTTTTAAATCTATATTTTTAAACAAATGAAATATTAGCTTATTTATAATAATAGATTATATTTATAAATAAAGGAAAATATAAATGTAAATAAAAAAAGATATAATATAATTAATATTAATAAGTTTACCCAATATTTATAACTTTATTAAAATTTAATAAAATTATAATAACTACATTTAGTATATTTTAATCAATTTCTTTAATATATCCACAAAGATTTTAATAATTTAATAATAAGCAAAAATACTCAAACTTTTATTTAATTAGTATTTTTATCAAATTATTAATTAATATTTTATTTATTAATATATAAATAATAATAAAACTCCCTTTTTTATATTTCTATTATAACCATATATTTTGAATATCAATATAACATAACTTTATTTAGATCCTATAGTTCTTCTCTACTATTAAACAAATAATCTATTAATTATTATAGAAAATCTGAATAAATACTACCTTAAGCTATATTTCTTTAAAATATTTTTTAAATACTATAATCTCTTTTATAGTTCTTTCAATATTAAGAAGTTTCACTTTCATTATTAATATAATTATAGTATTTTATTAAAAAGTTTTCTATATTATTAAACCTTTATATATTGAGATTGTATATTCTTGAAATAATCACCTCATTTCTGAGTTATTAGTAAATAAAGAATTGGATATTACAATATATTGTATTATATTACTACTACTTTTAATATATTCAATTAATAAAAATCTAATATTTTAAAAATAAAATATTGATTTTATTATTATAACTAAATAGATAAAACTCGGATTCCTTAAGAATTATAATAGTTTACTTATAATAAATATTATATTCACTCGGATTATAATAATAGAATATAAAATAAATTTAATTAGTTTTTAAAACCTTTTAATATCCTTTTTAGATGTTTATTCTTTATATTGAAACAAATTATAAAAAAATAAGAGTATTAATAAGCATTTTTCTTTTATAAGATTGAATTTCTTTATAATCTTTTTAATATAAGTATTATAAATAAATTATAGCTTTTTTAGTTTTTTATCCCTTATTATTTTAATATTTAAAAATCATTTTATATTATTTAATTCCTTTAACATATAATAATACCCGAATTTAGTTATAATCCAAAAGGCTTTCTTTTTATTTCTTTTTATATATACTATAAAATAATTATTTATAAAAAACAATAATCTCATTTTCCTATTTTTAATATAATAAATATATAGATTTTCTTTATTATCTTCTAAATTTAATTATTTTAATTTCAATATAAATTCTCCATATTAAAATACTACAAAATCTTTGAAATTATAAAGAGTCTAGTTTATTTTTATAATTATATCCAACTATTTGAAATTATTTGATAAGAAGTAAACAATAAATTTAAAAATATTTAATTTAGATATATTTATATATATATTTATTATATTAAATTACTTTATTTTTAAGTTTTTCTATATAATAAACACTATTATTATTCAAAACAATATTATTACCAAAATAATAGTAAAAATAGTTTTAATAGTTAAAGTATTTTGCAAATCTTTGTGTATTATTAATTTAATTTTATATTTTTTTAAATAATCATTTAAATCCGATTTATAATTATACACTTATTTTAGGAGTAATAGATATGTCCAAGTCTTAGATCTTTTAATAACTTTTTAGCAATTTATATTTTCAAGTCTTTAAATCTCTGATTTTATTATATATTTGAAATATAATTCGAAAATATATTTTTCTAAGTCTATATATCTTATTAGCTTCTTTAATAGTAATATTATATATATATATAAGGTTAGTAGAGCTTTATTCAAATCCAAAAAGTTTTTTTTCAATACCAAAATAAAAACAATTAATAACTCAGAGTCAAATACTCTAAATACAATATCTAATCTTCTCTTTCCAAATTATCTTATAAATATAATAACAATTATATATATAGTTACTAATACCTTATATCTTAAATTAATAATATCTCTAAGCATCTATTCAAATTAATCAAATATAATAATATTATCAAAAAATACTAAAAAAAATAGTATTTTATTTTTATTTAATTATTACAAAAGTAATCCTATATAGAAATTTCCTTCTCTAATTATATTAAACTAATTAATAAACTTATTCTTTTTTATTCCAATATCTAAAGGTTTTGGATCCAAGGTAATTATAATCCTCTCATTAAAAGTTATATCGAAAATAAAATTAACCAATAAATCTATCCTTCCTTTTTTTATTGCTTTTCATATAACTTTAATTTTCGATTTTTCTTTAGCAATAATTTAAGCTTTAATTCGGGCTCTTTTAACTAATTATATTGATTGCAATACTATAATATAGAATCTCTTTATACAAATAACTAATTTATAATATTTATTTTCCAGCTCTAAACTCTTATTACAAAATAAGGATATAATTAGATTATAAACTATTAATAATAGCTTTATAATTAGATATATAAAAATATTCTTATAATTAAAGATTTATTCTTCCTCCCCCAAATCCCTTTTATTATTTCAAATTATCGAAGATTCATATTCTAATAATTATAAAATAACCCTTCTAACTATAGACTTATTCTAATCAATATTAATTAATTCTAAAGTATACTTAAATATCATTAATCCTATCAAAAATGTTTATATCTTATTTACTCTCGAATTTTAATTTTTATTAAAAATAAATTCCTTAATAAATAAAGTATCCCTTATTTTTAAATTTACTAATCCCTTATTCAAATCATTAAAAATTAATTCACCTTCATATTTCATTATAAAAAATTATTCCTTAATTTTATTACTTTTTAATAGCTTAATAATATATTTTATAATATCAATATCTATTCTATTATTAAGATCTTTAATTAATAAAAAGAAAATATTTTTATTAAATATTATATTTTTTATTATAATAACTTATTTAAATTGTAATATTTAAATATAATATATATTCTTATTTATATATTTAATAAAATATTTAATAAATTTGCATAAACGAATTTTGAAGTTTTTTATATATCTTTTAGTTTTTCTATTTTTAAAAAGTGAATATACTCTATATCTATATATATATATTTTATTTTAATTTGGTTGTAAATCAAAAGTAACTTTTCAAATAATTATTAAATTATAATATTTAAAGTATTTATAAAATTATAAATTCAATTTCTTATTTGGGGATTTTCAATTTAATGTTTTTAAGGAACTAATATTATATAAGTAAATTACTATTAATATACTTTCTAACTAAAGATTTAAAAAAAAATTGACTTCTTTTTATATTATTATTATTTTAATATATATTTTTTGTTTTATTCTTTTAATATTATTATTTAACTTATAGATATAAATAAAGATGAATTCAAGATTTATATCTTATTCTTATATTCACTTTTGATATTCTGTTTTTTTATTAATATTAATGATTAAAGTATTATTATTATAGTATAATATATAGATTAATAATTTATATTATTTTTTTATAAAAGTATTAAAGTTTTAAATGGTTTTATAAATATATATAAAGATTTTTTATAGTAAAAAAAAAAAAAAAATCTTTTTATTAAATTTATTCTTAATTAATAATAGCTAAAATAACTTATTATAACTTATTTTAAAATCAAAAAGATTCTAAAATATTCTTCAAAAGAATTTAATTGATAATTGTATATTTAATTGATGAGATATTATTTGTTTTATATAAATTATTATATAATATATATATTTAATATAAGATATTTCTATAATTTTGATATTCCTTACTAAATAAACCAAATATTCTAATACTTTTTAATTCAAATATTCTATATATTTATATTAAAAATTATTTAAATTACTTTTTGATTTTAAATACTTTTCTTTTTATTATCTAAATTATTTCAATACTTTTCTCATAATTATCAGATATATTAAAATATTAATTGAATTATTTGAGATATAAAAAAAAGATAAATAAAAGTATAAAGATTTATATTCAAAAAAGATAATTATAAATTTATATTTCAACTTTTTAATAATTTTATTTTTCTCAAAAGTTTTACCTTCTTTTAATATATAATCTAGATTATAATACCAAATTCCCATTTTATTAAAAACTACCTCAAAAATAATATTAATATTAAAGTTATAAATATAAATAATATTCTTAAAAATTAAATTCCTAATATTCAGTTTTATATTACCTTCAAGATAGTTTTTAATTATTCTTATACTATAGCTCTTTATTAAAAGGGAAAAGGATTTAATATAGACTTTCCTTTTATTTTCAATTTTTAGATATATTCTTTTTATAAACAATTCCTTATTATTTATAATATATATTATATCACAATTATTTATTAAAATAAATATCAAAAGTAAATAATTAATTAATTTGAAAATAAAATAAATATTAATAAATAATTCGATTTTTTCAAAATTATTTGAGTTTAGAATAATAATAATAATATCCATTTGTTTTTTAAAGGAGAAATAAAATTTATATTTCTTTTTTTTAATATAAACTTTCAATTATTTCTTTTTTCTTTAAATAACTTAATTATTTTTAAATTTATTTAATTAAATTTTATTAAATATTTCCTTTATATTTTAATTAATAAATATACTCAAAATTAACTTTGAATTAGATTTAATAAATATATATTTTAATTAATAATATTGGGTATTAAACTATCTATAAAGTTTTTTATTAAATTTAATATATAAATATAATTCAAATATATTTATATTAAAAAATTTATTTTAAAATATTAAATATTAACTTATACCACCCCCACTTCTCTTTTTAATTATTATCGCTTAAGGAAAAGTAATTATAAATATATTAAAAATATTCTTATATTTCTATAAAAATCTTATATCAAAGTTTTCAAATTATATTATAATAATATTTTAGAATTCTGAATTTGTTTATTTTAATATAAATCTAATTATAACCATAATTAAAAAGAATTTGATATTTAATATATTAATAATTTTTAAAATATTATATTTTATTATTTTAAAATATATTTCAATTTATTTTTAATATTATTTAATTATTAATATACAAGTATATTTAATATTCTTAATAATTTTAATATATTTGAGATATATCAATTCTTATATTTTATTATTAAATAATTATAACTTTTTTTAAAATATTATAATAAATATTTTTACAAAATATAAACTATTATTAGTAATAAATATATTCTATATTTTTATTAAAATAATAATTAATATTAATTCAATAATTTATATTTTGATTATATTATACTCTTTTTTATTTTAAATTTATTTTTTAAATCTAATCTTATATATTTGAAAATTATTATTCCACAAAAATTAAAGTTATTTTTATTTCTTTAAATATTTTTGGAATAAAATAATATTTACATTATCTACCACTTTTTTAATAATAATATTGTTTTACTTAAAAGAATTAATAATAAATAATTTTAATTGAAGTATAACTACAAATGATTTTAATTAAATAGATTTCAAAAAAAGATTAATCTTATCATTACCCTTATTAAGCTTAATATATTTTCAAATTCTAAAAGTTTTATTTTTTCTTTTTAATTCTTTATATTATTTTATTTATTTAATATAATTGTCTAAAAAAATATTCTTATAGTTTTCTTTATTATTAAAAAAAGTAATTAATTTGGCTTTTATTTTAAAGATTTGAATTTGAAAAGAACTTTATAAAAAATTAATAAAACTATATTATAAAAAAAAAAAAAAAATAATAAAAGATAATTATAAGAAAATAAAAGTATAATATATATATTCTAATTTTGTAAGTTTGTATAAGTTATTCAAAAATCTTTTGAAAGATTATTTTATAGTTTAAATATTTATTAAGTTTATAATTATAATAAATTATATAGTATTATAAGAAGAAATTAGAATTATCCTTTCTTTTATCTATTATTGAAAAAATAATATATATAGGGATTTTGAGTATTTGTAAGGTTTTTATTGGGTTCGAAGAGATTTGGTTTCTTATTATGTTATATAATATATTATATATGCGTGATTTTCGGCTCCGGGCGGTATTCCCCCGGACCCCCACATTCTTCACAAAAGATAAAGCCTTTATATAATATTTCAAAGACCTTTTATATAAAAAAAGACTTCGTTAGTTATTCTATAAATTAATTTTACTAATTAAAGCTAATTGTAAACAATCAATATTATATTAAGTAGCTTATATTCTAACTAAAGATAAAATAGTATTCTATTAAAATTGTTTTATAAAGAGATATAAATAGATTATATTTCGGATATTCTGGATTTTAGGATTTTCAGGTTATTTTTAGGATTTTCAGGATTTCTCCTAGATTTCGGGGAATCCGCGGGAAGCCAGTGGAGCTTCGCATTTTCAGGCCATTCTCAGGTTTCTCCGGACGTCCCGGATTTCAGGAATTTCAGGTTATTTTCAGAATTTTCCGGATCTTCCGGATTTTTAGGAATCTCAGGACTTCGAATACTAATATATCAGCGAAATACTATTGAGTCTAATTTTATACGTTTTATATACTTTCGAGAACAAAAGCTGAAAAAGGGAAGGTAAAACCCTATCGAATACAAATCACCACTCTATCAAAAACAAATCGAGTTTTTGTGTGAACAAGAGTATTCACTTCAAAGGAATAACTTCAATATAATACAATAACTACTATATCAAAGGGATTAAGCGAATGTGAAAGAGACTAGCTCTTTCAATAGTATTTATATAAGGCCTACTGTTTTTTTATATAGCTAGCTCTTTAGATAGAATATAATTAGATATATAGAATCTATAAATATATAAATTATCACGGTGCAAGAGATAGGTATTAGATTAGATATATAATATTCTATAAGGAGATTAAAGATAGTGCTATATAAGTGTGCTATATATAGACAAAGATAATTAAGTATCTATTATACTAATGAACTTATTGTTAATTCGAGAAGGATACAGAAGACGTAGTACCCACGTATTTGCAGGTCCTGTATGTCTAATTGTATTCTATCTAAAGAGCTAGCTATATGGGAAAGTAATAGGCCTTATATAGGCACTACTGAAAGAGCTAGTCTCTTTCACATTCGCTTAATCCCTTTGATACAGTAGTCATTGTATTGTATTGAAGTCATTCCTTTGAAGTGAATACCCTTGTTCACACACTTATAATAGTACCCCTCCTTTTAAGACTTGCTTATCCCAAGTAAATTGAGATGAAATAATAAAATAAGAGAGAAAGTAACATAACGTATGGGGAACTCGGATATATGAGGAACTCGGACACTTTTAGCCCATTACTAACTTGAAATCGCAATAACTTTTATTATATATACCCAATTACCTTCTATATCTACTTAAATTAAAGAAAAACTTTAAAAGGCTATAATTTTATTTCAATTAAAAAAATTTAAATTAATTAGAAAGGTTGTAAAGTATTTTAAAGTTTCTAAATCTACTCTAACTAATAGACTGGCTAGAAAGAAAATATATTCCCAAACTTATGAAATAACTCAAATTCTTTTAAATGCAAAAGAAAATACTCTTATACAATGGATTTCACAATTTATTATTACTAGATTCCCTATTATATTTATATTGGTGAAGGAAATAATTAATGAAATTTGTCTTTGATGTGTTTGGGTTGTGTTATCTCGAAATCCTATTTTAATAGAAATCCCATTTATAAACTATAAATGAATCTATAAATTCTAAAAATAATATTTAAAACTTAAAATATGCTATTTATATCAATTAAAGTTTAATTAAACTAAAAAAGCAACTCTGAAGAATATTCAGGTTTGGTTTGATATATTTCACATATATCTTATTGAGCGAAAGTATAAATTAAATAATATATATAATATAAATAAAATTAAATTTAAAATTGAAAGTATTTAAAATATATATATTATAATCAATTCTATTTAGAAATCGAATTAGAAAATTATAGCTAGTAAGTAAGAATAAATAATTATATTTAAATATATCAATACAACTAGAAATACTCTATTACCTATAATCATTTTCAAGACTTAAAATACAAATTCTATATAAATTCCAAAGAATATATTTCAAAGCTGATAGTTCTCTATTAATACAAATAAATGAATTTCAAATAACTATAAATTAGAATAATTAAAAAGAGTTTTCAAATCAAAATCCAAAAAAGTGTTAAATAACCGATTTCGACTTTTAATTATAAATAATTATTCAAGTTATATTATAAATAGCTTTATTGCTTTCTATATAAATAATAATATCAATTTATTTATATTACCTCCTTATTACTCTCACTTACTTCAGCTACTTAATATTACAATGTATAAACTAATAAAATAATATTATACTTTAAAGATCGATTGATATTCTCAAACTAATATAAAGTAAATTCAAAAAGCTAAATAGATAAAATTCTTTCAAAATATTAAAAAAAAAGCATTGAATTCTTCTAATATTAAAGCTAATTAAAAAGGAATTGATTTAATATCTTTTACTTTACAAAAAATACTCGATTTATTACTATTTAATTTCTCCCAGCAATTTTCTATTCTACAAATAAAAATCTTTAATTAAAACCTAAATTTGTCTATATTCAGAAGTTCTTTTCCAAATAAAATAGAATTAAAACAAATAAATCAGATCTTTAATATAACTCTAATAAATAATAATTCTCCTATATCATTAATTTATTAATATATTAAAAAAATAATTAAATTTATAGAATCTCAAAATATTGAAATAGCTCTATTTTGGAAATAGCTTTCTAATATTTAAAAAGTAATTAAAATTCAAAAGAAAAGAATTAAAGGCAAAAGAGTTAAATTATAAGATTAATTTGTTTTTAGTATTAAGAAAGTATTAAAAATGATATATAAAGCGAAGGAAAAACCAAAGGAGAAAAAGCTACAAGAATAGCTATACAAATATTCAATTAAAGAATTAGAAAAAAAGATTAAAGAAAAAAAGTTAAAGAATAGTTTAAGTGATTTAAAATTGGAATTAGAGGATTATATAGCTTGTAGAATAAGATTATATATAGAATAATTGAAAAAGTGTTCGAGTTCCCTATATGTCCGAGTTCCCTATACATTACATTATATTAAATAAATTGTATTTTTCTTTGTTATAATAAATATTTGAATACTTCAGGTTTTTCTATAGCTTTTTATATAGAAATTAAAATTGCTTTAATCTTTAAGTTTTCTAGTATTTATTTCAATAAATCTAGCTTTTCTGAATATAAATAATGGTAGTAAGTTATAATCTTTTTATTACTTTTAAAATTCAAGGTTAATTATTAAATTAGGGTATAATATCTTTATTTGATTAAATAATAATATTTATTTTTATTATAATTATTTAGAATATCTTTAAATATTTATTTCTGAATTAACTTCTTTTTATTATTTTCTTTTTTAAGAATTCTATTTTATATAATAATCGCTTTTATTTTATTGATTTGGAATTATATTAAAAACTATTTATTGTTGTATATTAATAAAAGTAAAAAGTAATAAAAGATAGAGAAGATTTATATATTCTCTGATAATTAAATAAAATAAGATTATAAATAGATTTTAATAATTTTATAAGATTTAATTCATTTATTATTTAATTTCTTTATTTTTTAAAAGATTTTTATATTTTTTATATTAATAAATATCTTTTATTCTATATAATATTATAATGAATTGGTTTGATATTGATTTATATACTCTTTGTATATATCTATAGCTTATTTAGTAAATACTTGAAGTTAATTTAGAATTCTCTTTATTCTATTAATTATTCTATTATCTTTAAAGAATTTATATTTTTAAATTAATATTATTTCTGGTAGGTAGGGTTTGTTTAACTTAATATTAATATGTGAATTAAAATTATAATTAATAAAAAACGGAGAATATCCTATAGTTTTCAAAATTATATTATTAAAAACAAATTTTGTTAATAATAACTATTCTATTTAATTATTTTAATAGAAATTAATAAAAGTATATAGGTATTATTTAAGAATTAAGTTAATATATTTTATTTACTTATTTATTTATAAATGAAAGGTCAAAAAGTATTTAAAAGTTATTATTAGTTTTTCTAATAACTATACCCAGAATTCTAATATAAATTATGTATCTCAATTTAAAATAATATTATTTGATATATTATATAGGGTATATATTTAATTAATAAATATATTAACTAATTCCTTTGTAATTAAAGTTTTTATATTAATAAAATAACGCATTTTTATTAATTTATATATTATTATAAAAATATACTTATATATTAAATTATAATATTTGCTTTTTAAAAGAGATATAATATAATCAATTGATATATTAAACTATATTTGAAATAAAATCAAAAGAGATCTTAAAAATTCTAGTGAAATTGATTTCGATAATTTAGTATAAGTATATAATATATATACTTATATATATATATTAATCTTCTAATACATATTTAGTTACTAATAAATTTGAAAAATAATATTGATAGTCTTGATATATCCAAAGTAATTAATCAAATTGAAAAAGTATATCCTATAAATAATTTGTATTTTCAACTTATTGTCAAATAGTATTTAAAGCTTATTATAATAATATATCCTATTATTGAATATTCTACAATTTTGTATAATGATTTTTATAATCTTTTAAAATTCTATTAGCTATTTCTATATATACAGATCTTCAATTACTACTATTAATTAATATATTATATTAGATTTTATATAAATATTATTAATCAATTTATTAATAGACTTATCCTCTATGAATATTATCAAATCTATAGGTGCTAATATTACTTCTTTTATTAATTTTTTATATAAATCGATATTAAACCTTTATACTAATAAAACTATTCTTTCTCTATTCTTCAGCTATTTATCATTAGAATTTGAAAGATCTAGTCTATCTTTCTACTTATAGCTCAAAGCATTCGAATAGATAATTTTAATATCTAGCCTATATACAATATAGAAATTATATTAAAATAAAAACTCAGATTATCTAATTTATTATTAATTTAAAATCTTTATTATAATAAAATACTCTAAATTTTTATAATCTATAAGAATCTTAAACTCCTATTACAAGCCTTAAAGTTCAGATTACTATTTTTCTATTAACTTAATTATTATTAAAAGTTTTTTATTATAGATTTCATAATTATATTTTACTATCAAATGTTTTAATAAGAAATAGACTATTAGTTATAAAACATTCTTATTATTATATTAAGAAAGTATTCCTTTAAAAATTTAATTTAAAATATTAATTTCTAAAATAATATATTTACTATAATTAAAATATATAAGAATAAATATAATTATAAAAGCCTATTTTAGTATTTCAAAAGTATTTTTATATATTTAATCCTATACCTAGGAGATATTTTTATATAACAAATTATTTAAAGAATAATAGATTTTCAAAAAGTTTTTTATAAATTATTAATAGAAATTAATAAATTCTAGAAAATACTATAAATCCTTTATTAAAAGAAATTATTTTTAAGATATAATTACTTTAACTTTATTAGTATTTATTTTAATATTATTTATAATAATAATTAGATTTAGATATTATATAAATATTATCTCGAACTTATATTTATTAATATTAATTTATAAATTTATATTAACAAGTTTCTGAATAATTGCCTATATATACCCCTTATGTTCTGTTTTATTATTAAAATAAATAAGAATATTATTAAGATATATTATATAATACTTATCAAGCTTATTGAAAAGTATGTGATTAATATAATACTAAAAAGATACTAGTATATTATATAATCCAAAAGGTATAACAAAGAATTCAAATAATTTAAAATATATAATAAAAGCTATTTTCTATTTATTTCCCTTTGCAATATAAAGTTTATTAAAAATAGTGATAATATTCAATTTGAAATAAATTTTAATATTATATAATATATTAAAAATCTTATATATAATAAATAAAGAATAATAATTCTTTATTATAATATTATTTAATTCTTAATAGTTTTAATAGATATAAACTTCATTTTTTGGCTTTATTATTAAAAGAAGTAATATTATACTATAAGATTTTGATTTTTGAATAAATCCTTTAAAGAAATTATTATTAATTTATTTTCAAATTATCTTGAATTTCAATAATAATAATAGCTGGTTTTTGAAATAAAATAACTTTTTATCTAGTATTAATTTAATTCTATAATCCCAAATTCTTTATAATAATAGTATTTTAATATTTTAAAAAAGGAAAATTAGTAATTTGTTTTAAAATCAAATAGAGAATTTGTTTTATATTTTATTATTATTAAGATTTAGTTTTTTTATTAAAAACTTTGATATATTAGTTTTAAAGATTCTTTATAAATAAGCTGATTAATAGTAATCTCAAATAAAATTGTATAGATATAATAGTATTATAGAAAATATTTTTATTAAATTATTATATTCTTAAAATATATTTTTATAATTTTATTTATTTTTAATAAAGTTATTAAAGATATAATTAAATTTGTATTTGAATATTATAAATTAATTTAGCTTATTTCAAATAATTTGTATTATATAAATATTATTTTGTTAAGAAAAAGAGATAAAGCTTAAAATATATAATTATTAAATATTCTTTATATTTGGATTTATTTTATATTCTCAAATTATTAATAATAATATTAATAGGGGTAATAATAGTTTCTTTATTAAATTTAATTTTTTTTGTTTTTATTTTATAATCTTATTTATTATTACTAAATATATTTTTAGCTAATTTTATATTATTTATACTTATATATTTATATTCTTATTATAAGCTTTTATTTAATAATAATTTATATTAGGGGTAAATATTATTTTAATAAATATTGTTACAGGGGTATATATATAGTAGTAAGCTATTAGGAATTGATCCCTGATACTATACCTTTTGAACAGATTACATGCGTAGTATAATGGTAAAGCTTATAACTTCTATTTATGTGGATTATTTACGTGACAGAGTATCAGGGATCTTACTCAGTGGATCTTATTCTGGAATCTCTAATTAATGGAGCTAGATTGATTGAAACTGGGAACCAATTAAATAGCTTAATTAGAGACGAGGATACATTTGCTTAATGATTGAATATTCTGAATTTATTAATAATAACGTATAATTATTAATAATAAGGGTATTAGATAATAGAACACGTGAATATTTTATTATTATAAATCATATAGTTGACTATATATATTAGTAATCATCCCTTGATTAGTTCTTTTTGGGATGAAAAGACTAAAGAGGAGGGCTCTGTTATAGGGGTATATATATAGTAGTAAGCTATCAGGAATTGATCCCTGATACTATGCCTTTTGGACAGATTGCATGCGTGGCATAGTAATAAAGCTTACAACTTCTATTTATGTGGACCATTCACGTGACAAATATATTCTATTTTATATTAAAGTTTTTAGATTTGTAATTACTATTAAGCTTATTATTATTCTCTATATATAGTAATTAATAATCATTTGTTCTATAAGCCTTTTGAAAAATAGTTTTAAATAATAATAATATATCTAAAGCTTTTTTAATCTTTAAATTGATATTTTGAAAAACTAAAATATTATTAGGTTATTATTAGATTAATTTGATTATAGATATTTGAAGGTATATATTCTCTTTATAATAATATTGTATTATATAATATTGAAAAGTAAAAGAAAATATTATATTTATTTAATTTATATATAAATTATAATATTATAACTATAATAAGCTAAAAATAATTGATATATTGGAGGAAAGTTTTGTAATAAAGAATATTCAGATTTCTAAATATAGTTCTATTACTATAAATATAATAAAGTATTCTATAATGATATTTGTTATATTATTATTAATTAAATAAAGCTATTGGTAATAAGATAAGAGTTGAGTATAAATTTTATATTAATTGATAAAAAAATAATTAGTAAATATTTTATTAAAATATTCACTATCAATTAGATTAATCACATTAAAGAAAGAAGTATATACTAAAAATATAATAATTTAAATAAATAGAGATTTACTATTTATAAAGCTAAATTATAATAATTTAATACTATTTATAATATGTTTTATTCATTTCTTATTTCTTAATAATCTCCATAACTAATTTATTACAAAAATAACATATTTTCTAGAAACTTATATATACTATTGAATAATAATAATAATATTATATTACTATATGGAAAGATATTAAAAGTATTCTCTAAGAATATTAAAGAATTATTTTTAATATAACTATAGAATATATTAAGCTATTATTGTATATAAAGCTATTATTAATAATTATATTCTCAAAAGTTATTTTGATTATAATTATTATTACTTTTATTGGAAATCATATATATATAATACTAAGTAGTATACTAGTAACAAATATCTTTTTCTATTCCAACAACTTTAATATTACTTATCTCAATCAAATTATTAGTTTCCTTTTCCAATATTACTACAACTATATTTTAATACCCTTTTTAAAGATTTTATATTATATTCTCTAGTTACTCTCTATATATTGATTTGTTTTTTTGCTTTATAATCTTAAATAAAATAGTTTGATTTCTTATAGTAATAATAAAAGCTGAGATAGCACTTTTTCTTATATTATTATACTCTATTTTAAAATTTAATTATATTAAACTCTATAGAATTACTATAAAATAATAATAGATAATATAGTTTAACACCAAATATATCATATTACCAAATGCACTACTTTTACCTCAATTTGCACTTTCTAATTTATATTATTTAATAATAATTGAATTAATTAATTGAAATTATTAAGAATCTAATAATTTAGAATCTATTATATTGTTTTAATAAATTCTTGAATTATAATCTAGTTTTCTATATTTATTATAGTATCAATTAAAAGATACTTCCCTATTAGAATTTCCCTTATTTTGATATTTATTATATTGAATTTAAATATTAATTTTTTGTTAAGATAATATATCAAGAGTTTTTTGTTTAATAAGTATTTCTTTTTGATATAATTAGGTTTTTTTTATGTGTTAATATTTACTTAATATCTTATTTACTTTTCGAAATATATAAATCTCTATATTCAAAAGTATATTCTTATAAGCTAATCTCTTTATACCTTTAACTAAAACTAATATAATCTTGAATATAGATGTAAAAGAGCTTGATTAATGATGGGTTATTTGAGATTTAATTAGTATTAATTGAAAAAAAGCTTTTATAGGATTCCAAGGTATTTAAGAAATTTAGAAATCCAAATCAAAAAGAAGGGAAGTAAATGTATAAATTCGAATATTTAATTTAGAAAGTATAGCTTTAGAATTAAATAGAATTAATCCTGTTTTTTGAAATCTAGCTTTTATATTCTGATTTGTAATTGATTATTGATATATAGTTTTAAAAGTTATAAAGAATTCGATTTTTGAGATATAATAAATATATATTTTTATAAATCCTTCAATTTGAGTATTATATTCTTGTTTTAAAGTATTAAAACATTTAATATTAAGAGATTGAGTTAAATAACTTGAATATAGTGGTAAATATATACATTTAATATTATTCTCCTTATAATAATTCTAAAATAATATTGATTTGTAGCTTTTATACTTATTCAGTATTAACATTCTATATTTGTTTTTAATTTGATTTCTTATATATTTATCGAAGTATTTTAATCATTTTAATCCTGTTTCATTATTTATTTATTTATTAGATATAGATTTAATAGTCTAATCCACAGGAAAATTGGTTTCAATATATTAATTAAAAAGATATATTTATTCTTGAATTATTAGAAATAGAAATATAATATTCCCTTTATTATTATTATATATAATCGCTATTATCCATTCTCAATTATTTAATTATATTGCTTTTCTTCTATTATTTTGTTTAATACTAATTATAATTATTCTAGGGCATATTATACCCATCATAAAGCTAATTTCATTGAAGTTATAGAAATCGTAATCAAAAATACCATATTTCACCCATATATTCGAAATTATATAAAATCAGTCTTTAATAAACTTGGGATCTTTATAAAAAGCTTTTTAGAAATTATAAATATAATTAGAATACATTTTTAATTTTATATAATGCTTTATAAATCAATGAGCCCAGAGTTTTCCAATCTTCTTTACCCCTTGCAATTGAAGAATATAATTCATTATATCTTCTATACCATTTAATTTAGATGAAAATCCTCTATCATCCATATCAATTATATATTGAATAAGTATCTCCTCTTTTAAATTAATTATTTTATAACTATTTACTCGAATTTCTATATAAAAGAGTAAATCATTTATTTTGTAAAAAAGTATTATATATATTATATTATATAGCTTAATAGTTTTTCGAATACTAAGTTTTTTATTTTTTTGAATAACTTCAATAACTAAAAGTATTTGAGCTTCTTTTCTATTTGATTACATAATAAATAATTAATAAATTGTGTGTTAAAGTTGAAGAGTGTAAATTGAGGTAAAAGTGGTGTATTCGGTAATATGATACACTCGGTGTTAAACCATGTTATAGAAATAAATATATTAAATCAAGATTGATTATAATTGTTTTTTAATAAATTTATATTATAATAATTATTCTCCC
This sequence comes from Botrytis tulipae, assembly GCA_004786125.1. Lineage (NCBI taxonomy): Eukaryota > Fungi > Ascomycota > Leotiomycetes > Helotiales > Sclerotiniaceae > Botrytis > Botrytis tulipae. The sequence continues at coordinate 224,561 of PQXH01000034.1, forward strand.
AGTAATTTTAATTTCAAATAATGAATTTCTTTCTTTATCCTTTAATATTATTTAAAGTATAAAGGCTTAAGTCCATACAAACTATAAGTTTTAGTTTTTTAAAGACTTTTTGCTTTAAAATAAAAATTATCTTTTAATTAGATTTATAATATTAATTACCTAAGTATTCTAATTATATATAGAATATTGAAAAGACCTATTTTTCTAATATCTTAAGTTTATTAAATTAAATTACTATTTTCTATTTAAAATTAATTATAATATAAAGACTATTAAGTTTTTTAAGGAATAAGATAATAGTTATATAAACTAAGTTATCTTATAAAATATTATTAATATCCTTTAATCTTTTTTAATATATATATTCTTTAATAAAGAAGGTTATATACAAAAGTTTCTTTTTCTCAATATCAAATATAATAACATTAATTATTTAATAGATTTATAATCTCTGTTTTTAAGTAAAATACTTATTTTGTTATATTACTATACTAGTTTTCTTTCCCTTAAAGAATTCTAGATTTCTAAAGGTTTATTATCAAGTATTAATAAGTAAATTGAAAATCTGAGTTAATACATTCTATATTAATTGAAAAAGCTAATTCTGTAATACTACATTCAGCTATATTTGAGTTTGTAATTGGTTTTATAAATTGATTAGAACTATGTACTTATTACTCAGATTAACATTTATTTTAGTTTATATATTATAAAGTGATTTCAATGAATTATTAATAATATTATATAAATAATATAAATATAATTATTTATTTTTAAAAAAACTAAATATTAGATTTCAAAGATTAAAATCGGAGATACTTGAAAGTTCATTTGTAAACTATTGCTATTTAACAAAGATAATTTGAATATTTACTTTAAGATTATTAGATATTTGAGTTTTGCTTTCTATAAACAACAAATTAGGTATATTTATTATTTTTATTAGAAATAAAATAATAATAAAGATGAATATAAAAATAAAGGCAAAAGCAAAAATAAAAATGAAGATAAAGGTGAAGATAAAGCTTTTTTATTGAAATATTATTATTAAAATCGGATTGCTATTTATATATAGTAATAGAATCTTTAAGAAGATAGAATATACTATTATAATATAAAAGATAGATATTAGATTAAATATATAATATTCTACAAGGAGATTAAAGGTAGTACTATGTAAATATACTATATATAGGCAAAGATAACTAAGCATCTACTACACTAGTGAACCTGTGATATAAATATTATATCTTTCGTATTTTTCTTAAATCAATACTAATTAGTAATATTATAAATTATTTAACTAATTATTTAAAAATATCTTTTTATCTTTACTTTTTTATTTCCATTAATAATACTATATTATTCCGAGTAGCTATATATAATACTAATTCTAAGCAAGCTAATAAGTAATCTGATTAATCTATTCCTAATGTTATAGAAGTCTGTAACGATATTATTAGTACTGATTAACTGTTGATTTAAGAAGGATACGGAAGACGTAGTACTCATATATTTGCAGGTCCTGTATATCTAATTGTATTCTATCTAAAAAGCTAGCTATATAGAAAGATAGTAGGCCTTATATAGGCACTACTGAAAAAACTAGTTTTCTTTTGCATTCGCTTAATCCCTTTGATACAATAGTCATTGTATTATATTGAAGTTATTCCTTTGAAGTGAATACTCTTGTTCATACAGTATTATATAAAAAGCTAATACTATATATATAAAGAAAACTATATATACAAATTAATACTATATATGCGATTATATATATAATTATATATATAATTATATATATAACTATATACGCGAAAAAATACTATGTAAGCGAATAAATAAATAAAAATAAAAATATCTCCACTTTTCTTTTTCAAAAAAAAATTATTAATATTATTTATTTTTATAAAGATCTTATCTTTATTCTTTTTTATTTATTTATTTAAATTATATATAATATATACTACTATTACACCATTATTCCATACAACTTTTTTTATAATTAAATCAAACTAAATTAGAATTATATAATCAAATTAAATATATCTCATTTAAATTATTATCAATTCGTATATATAGTATTAATTCGCTTACACAGTATTTATTCGCATATATAATATTAACTCATATATACAGTATTAATTTGCATATACAATATTAATTTGCTTATACAATACTAGATTTTTTATATAATATTAATTTCATATACAATGTAATATTATATACAGTTTAAATTTCAATATACAATTTAAATTTTATTATATAATTTAAATTTTATTATACAATTTAAATTTCATTATATAGTTTAAATTTCATTATATAGTTTATATTTTATTATACAATTTTATACAGCTTATACACTGTGAAGAATGTGGGGGTCCGGGGGAATACCGACCGGGACCGAAGGTCACGCGTATATAATATATCATGTGACATAGTGAGAAACCAGACCTCTTCGGGCCCAATAAGGGCCCCACAGGTGCCCAAAATCCCTATATATACTACCCTTCCGGTAGTAGACAAGAGGGTGGACAATTCTAATTTCTTCTTATAATACTATGTGATTCACCACATACACTGAAATAAAAAACCAGGAACCTCCACTAAGGTAGTTTAAGGAATCAAAAAGATAATTTCACACTCACAACAAAGCCCCCATCCAATTCCTATTCAAGACAAACCTCCACGGAAAAATCGGTTCCGGAATCCTCTTATCATTTGTAACGAACCATTCATTCACCGCGAACGCAATCCACAAGAACCTAGAAATAATGAATAACACGATAGTAGTAGCAGAGTTCCATGCGAAGTCGTTTCCAGCGCTAAGAAGCACAGTTACGAGTAAGAATGAAGCACCGAGAAAGAGGAAAACTCCTAGGCCGTCAATTTTTGCGAGAGGAACGGCTGAATTTTGTGGCGAGAGAGCGAGATCGCGGATTGGGGTTGTTTTGGTGGGGGAAGCCGTTGGGGACGAAGATTATTAGGAGGACGATTGCTAATGCACCAACTGGTACACTTTCCTGATGTTAGTTCAGGTTTCTCACAAATCAAGGTGAGAAAAAACGCACTTAAACAAAAACGCCCATCTCCACGTCGAGTTCTGCGCAAACCCACCACCGATTAACGGACCGGTAATATAGCCCAGAGTAGTCACGACAGCGAATATAGCTGTGTAGGTTGGGAATTTGGCTTTGGGGATCATTTCGAAGGAGATGGCGAAGACGAGGGCGAGGTCGCCGGCTGCGCCGACGTCTTGGAATACGCGGCATAATATTCTGTATAGTTTTGTTATGACTTGTTCTAGAGCTTTCAAAATGAAGATGTAAAGATGTGAAGGGAAGGGAGTAGATAACTTACAGTTGGGTTATGGTTTGCGCGGCTCCGCATCCTCCGGAAAATATGACGAAGATGAAGACGGAAGTTATGATGCAGGATTTGCGGCCGAAGACGTCGCTGAGTTTGGACCAGATGATGAATGTACCTGTAGATTACTAGGTTATCACTTCAAGATCTTGGTTGAACTGAATCTATAGAAAATGACTTACTGGAATATGTGACTAGATATCCAGTGACAATCCAGCCGGTTTTGCTGAAACCATGGAGGTCGTTTGTGATTGAGGTTAGTGATGTGCTTATGACTGTGAGTTCGATCGTGCCAATGAGCATGCATAGTGAGAGGCTGAATTGAAATATGAATTGTTAGTTTTGTCTTCGCTGGTGTATTGAAACTTCATGAATCTTACCTTAAAGTTAGAAGGTATAATTTTGTTCCTTCAACATAGCCATTGATATCGTCGTCTGAGGCCTCCTCGGATGGCTGTTCAGAACTCGGTAGTTCAGCATGTTCAACGATTTTCTCGGTAGATATAGGCTCCACGGCCGTGGGTTCAGTCGTTGTTTCTGTCATCTTTGATTTGGTTTGTGTTGTGTTGAAGTATGCGACAAGTTTGCACGAGAAATTTATACAAGAATTATTTCGGTTGTCGCGCCGTAAACGGAACGGATAATTCCCGATGCACCAGCCCTACAAGATTTGATAACGCGGGTATATCAGATCTAAAGCGCATCTAATCCAAGTTTTAGCTTGTCACAGCAGCCGTTGACCACTATGGAAGCCAAGCATACAACGTGCACAGCACATGCCGAGATTAGAGTCCGGCTGCTGTTTAAAGCCTCTGGTCAAGTAATCTTTGCCGAGTGTGGGGTATACATTCGCGATATTCACTGTTTGCTCCTTGTCTACCTAACTAGGTATCACGAGCCGGGGGTTCAACTAGTAAGCTCACCCATTTGATCTGTTCTGTTACCACAGAAAATGTACTTCGGTACTAACTTATGACTATCCAGCTTCGGAGGAGCAGCTTCTACACGTCAAGTCACCTCAACTTTAGCAAGGCTTACCAAGGGACGCTGTCTTGTCATCGAGCAACGACTCGCTCCACAGCATCCTTTCCCTGCACCCTTGATCGATCTTTTAGTAGCACATTTATCACTTCTCTATCCACCCAAGGATGCGTTTCATGAAGCAGTTCCACCTGAAGATATTGTGGTCGCTGGGGAAAGCACCGGAGGATACCTCGTCATTGCCTTCCTTCTCCTACTTCAAAACTTTCGAGACAAGAAAATACGCATCAACTTCCACGGCAAATCTGTCGCAGTTCCATTTCCCGCGGGCTTTGCAACTTATGCACCACAAGGTGAAATTACAGAGTCTTTGTAGGTATTCTATTTCTTATTTCAACCTCGATTGTGGTTCGGGAAATACTAATTCAGTTCTCTGAACAGCCCAGCACATCAAGGAAATCAAAAATACGATATTTTAAACGAGATTCACACAACACTGAGCGACGATCTGAAACCAGATGATATCTGGCCCAGCAAACCCCCAAGAGCAAACATTTACGCGCCCACAACGAACATGATAATTCACCTATTAATTAGTCCTGTTTCCGCTAAAACTTGGCCTTCTATCAACCCACCACCACTATTCTTCGCGTATGGTCAAGAAAAAATGCTCGAGGAGGGACAGTTTATGGCAAAGCAAGCTTTCAGGGCCGGTGCCACAGTTCATTTACATCAGTACAATGCACTCCCACATATCTTTGCCTCCTTTGCCAAAATACCCCAGACTAACCACCTCTTTGCCCAATGGGCCAAATTCATTCGGGCGTGCGTTGAGGACCGGCAAACGATAAGTAAGAGCCAGTACATCATTTATGAACCCATTGACGAGGCTCCAAGTTTCAAGCCTATTCCACGGGAAATTGGTGATGGCTCGGGATTGTCTAAGTTTGAGTATAATGAGGTTGTGAAGAGGATGGAGGCAAAAAAAAACAAGATGAAGCCTTGGACTGGACCCAATGCAAAACCCTCTTTGTAATTATGGATGTCTTCATCAATACTAAGTTTCTTGTCAAGGCGCAGTCATGACTTGTACAAAGACTTGGTTCTAGGATCACTAAGTAATCGCTTTAATTGAGCCGCTTGACAATCACAGGGGAGGGGATGATAAAACTAGTTCTCCTAGGTAGGTATATGGATGATGCCATTCACATGAGTAGGCCGGCTTTACGCCGCAGATAAATCTTATCAAATTTACGACCTCACCACCAATTTCCCACTCTTCTCCCTCAAGCCCTCAGAGTTTTCCAGGGTATGAAGCCCCGAATCCCCCTTGGACGAAGTAAGCGGGACAGAACAGTCCGTGAATGAGACTTAGTATCACACCACAGCATTGACCTAATTGAAAATTGGCAGCCAATAACTCTCAAAGTTTATTTTCGATGATACTAGACGATAATCACGGTTCGTGTGTACTTTACTTAGTCTTTGACAAGTTAACCAATGTGGGCAAAGGTAAAGTAATATCAAAGAGACTGAAATATAGGTACTATTATCAGATGATATACTGACCTATGAATTTTGACGATACTAGCCGTGAGTAGTCGTACAGTCAGAGGATAATGCGAGAACACCACAGCTCAACTCGACATTTCGGCAGTTATGAACACCATTCACCAGTTACTACCTAGGCGTAGGTGCTACCGTATAGTCCTCTGTACCGTATAGGAAATGGGGGGTTTTTAGGACCGATCTACAACTACTTCAATTAGTACATCTACTATACAACCATTTAAATTTTTAAATTCGTTTTTAATTAAATTCAAATTGAAACTATAATTTCCAATGTTTTGAAGTGAATTAATATAGTTAAAGCTAATAAATGATTGAAAATAAAAAGTAGTTGAATAAATTGAAGTTAATATAGAGATTATTCGATATATCTTAGATTTAAAGCTTTAATTCGAATATGTTCTCTTTTCCTCTTCCTCCCCTTCTCCTTCCCCTTTGTTAATATAATGAATATTAGTAAATACACCAGTAAATACTTCAATAAATGTATAAAATTTATATACGAAGAATTCGCTGTTGCTATAGAACTTCAAATTCGATACATTTTGAAAATCTAAATTCAGAATAATTCGAATTAGCTAAAGTTTAGTTTGATGGTGTTGAGTATGGTTATATAAAGAATGAGATAGAGAGTATATATATAATTCATTAAACTCCTAGTATTAGGGTGCGTTCGAATCGATTTTCGATTTATTTCATGAAATCTCTAATAATGTTAAAATGGCAAGGATATTCAGGCTAATATATTTGAGTGGTATTGAAATATATTTGAATGATATTGATTAGTAATAAAAAGTAATAGGGGTAGATAATAATAAAGATTTATTAAAGAATTATTTATAATATTCTAAAAAGCTATATTACAATAAATATATAAGAATCTTAAAAGCATTTGTTATTTTAAAAATTATTTATCAAATAAATTTTCAGAAATTATTTAATGTATTTATTTATCAAATAATTTCTAATAATTTCTAATAATTTATTTCGCAATTTCAAACATTTAATAAACCTATTATTTAATCTTTTTAGACATTATTTACCAAACAAATTAGGTCTAGTAAGTCGAAATAATTTAAAATAAGTGATCCGAACGCACCCTAATAGGTACCTCTAAGCGATTGACTATTTCCCAACCGGTGAAGTCAGTGACGAATAAAAGATCGTCATGGCTCAAGCAGTCATCATTCCCAAGTCTTAAGAGTAACACAAACTGCACCACATCTCTGCGGAAAGCCAGTAACAATAGCATATACAAATAAAAACTAAATGAAAGCTGCACGACTTGCTCTCCTTACCGGATTATCTTTTGAGAACTGCATCTTGTGTCACACGATTAGTACTTACTTCTACAAATACGATATTTAAGAGCAACCGCTGGGGGTGGCGTTACTGGATCTCAAGTTACTGCCTCTACGCATCAGTTGATGAGGATGATATCAGCTTTGTATCACCATCCTATATCGCAATGCCTCTTTAAAGGAGGCGGCACGGTAGTTTCAGGGTGAATCTTCATCAAATAATTTGGGGTCGGAATTACTTTCACCTTCTATATAAGCTCAACCCGTTTTTTCTTAAGGAACAATAGGAGACCACATCAATAGTTTCTCCATTTAAGTATGATTTCTAGAAAATTTTATCGTCGCCTTGGATTTCCGGTTCAAAAGCCGCCAAAATTCAGAATCCAAATCAAAGCAAACTGGTTGAAAATCATAGGATTATTCTTGCTTTGGCCTTTCACCCAATCCAAACTCGTATCTGCCTATATAGAAAATCGGAAACGCAAATCAGAAGATCTAAAAGAAGCTACTGTTCGAGGCAGATGGCATGTTGCTCGGGCTTGTTCTTTTCATCTCCTACCAATCACCGTCACCATCATCTTATTGCTTTTGAATAGTCTCGAAGTCTACCCTGATTCTATCGGTCCTGATGTCGAAAATCTCAACGCTCGGCTAAATGCACTTCAATTTGGGGCCAAAATGCACGAGATATTGATTAGTGCTTCACTCTCAACCATGGGTCTCAGTTTAATTCAATACGAAATCCTAAATGGAGGAATTCCTTTGGGTGGTCTTCTCGCCGGGTTTAGAATCAATGACCTTGGCTCACTTTTGTCTCCTGATTTGTGGGCCATTGGTACCCGTGGGACGAAGAAGTTCCTTTTGATCGCACTCACGCTGTCACTATTGACAATTATAGCCGCAATATGTGGTCCTGCTTCGGCTATTTTAATGTTGCCATCATTGGGCTGGTGGGAAGTTTCTGTGGCGCAGACCATAGAATCCATAGTCGGCTCCGCGACCACGTCGAAGTCTTTGTTTTTTATTGGTGCGAATAAGTCCTCGCTTTGGCCGATGAAGATAAGCGATGCAAACTACTCCCAACACGTTTGTGATACTTCCAATTTTACCAATAGTCTATCAATTCCAAATGGTTGTCCGGGTGGTGGTGCCTCAGTTATTTTTGATTGGGCTCGTGCGTCATTCTCGTTGGGAAACATGGCTCCATGGAGGTGGAATTTAACCATGCCTATTTTTCGAAACACTTCGAATCCTTTGCCAAGTTCAACATTCAATCGTTTTATTGAAGGGGTAGGTTACCCAGACTGGCGATTCACGAATTCACATGGCTGGTTCTTAAGCCAGACTATTTCTATGCCGGCCGCGGAGACTCTTATTTCAATAGCTCTAGCTTTAGGTTCTCCTAATGCGACCACTCGTTGGAAGCTCATGTTGTCAGACCAAAGTGATCCGCCAGCGGCTCAGGCGTTCGCAATCTGTAGCAGCAATTCTGGCTGGGTCTACCAAAAGACCACTGGCTTAATCCGCCACTCATCCGATTTCTCGATCGTCGGAAACGAAGGAAACTGGTCACTTGTCTTGGATGAGGGAAAAAACTATACTTTAGGTCTACCTTATACTAGTGTGGATATGAATTTTACATTCCCACTGGATGAACCTGCTCGTGGCTCTTGGTACTCTAACGCTAGCACTGCGCTAGATCTCTGGAATGGCTCCCAGCAAAGTGTATCAATCTGGGTAAGCTCTGAGGGACATAGACCATCAATTGGAGCTGCCAAGATAGCATGCGATGAGTCATATGTAAATGGCAAATGTGAACCACACCGTTCTTGGACCCCTTTTAAGTTCACGACCTGCTCTGTATTTGCTCGATGGCAACCGATGGAAATCTTTATCAATCCTGGTATAGATGAATTCGTTCACCTATCAGGATTTGATAGTCCCGATAGGAGCTTAGATAAGTGGCTACGCAGCAATTTATCCAATTTTGACCAGCAAAAGGTTCAAATTGATGCTGATTGGGCGAATTCTGCATTGCCGCCGGAGGCTTTCACTCATATGGACACTGTCTTTGGTGTTACGGTTACCGCATGGATTGCAGACGCAATGGCTAGAAGTGGCATGAGCAACCCTGTCATACTTAAAGATAATTTTGAAGACCTACCACTTCTAGATCCAAAAGGTTATACATTTGAGGATTATTATGTCCGGAGTCTCCTCTCATCTGAACATCCGGAAACAAATCTTGAAGAATCTACACCTATCGACATACAACAATGGCGCAATGGCTATAGCTATTCTCTAACCGGTAGTACCAGACGTTTGGCTTTCGGCATCCTTCTTGTACACATCTTATTTGCGCTGATCCACACAACACTTCTCATATGCATAGGATGGAGTTGCAATATTTTGAAATCTCTTTGCGAAATTGTTGCCCTCGCTATCAATTCATCTCCGACTCCAATTTTGGAAAACACTTGTGTAGGAATCGCAAGGTTGGATACATATAAACATATCGTGAAAGTGAGAGAAGTGTCGGGACAGCATCTGGGTTTGGTTTTGGCGGGCGAAGAGGGAAGCTCCAAGAGTGTGGTTATGGGGAACATGTATGGAAATGTGGGACTTAAAAAAGGTCATCTAAAAGTTGAGTAGTGGGTATTGGTGTGTGTGTGTGTGTGTGTTGAAACTGGGGATTCATTCGTTGGTGTGTGAGCGGAAAGAGGAACTTCTACAACAAGATCACTGTTAAGAAGCTTCCAAAGCATTTTTATATCGCTTTTTCCTATTATACTTCTGTGGAAAACAATATGCTAGTCATTACAATTGATAAAATGAGGACTGACTCGAATTTGTAAGATTTCGCGGGAGAGCTATTGACCGCAGCCACAACTTGGAGATTTTCAATCCGTGCCGGCGAATTTTTTCACCGTTATTCGACGAATAGGTCCAACCATTGCTATTATTATCTGCTCTCATCTTTGTTTGGTATACTTCTCCGATATGTGACATTGTGAGCCAGCATTTCAAATAAAGGTTCACCTCATTTAGAACAATTCAATATTTTGGGGTTTTACTTTTCAAAAGAACAATCTTGATCATCGGATAGTTTGTGGAGAGCGAATGGGTATATTATGTAGTGTCAAGGATTACTAACAGAGAGAAAAGTTGACAACTCTTTTATTGCTCATGAGAATCTATAATACTTGTTCTATTTAAGGAGTGAATAAATGATTGAGACAATGTGTAGATTATCATTTGGTAGAATCGTGGTTGGTCGTATTCTTGCTTTCAGACTGATACTCAATCTACTCATGATGTCCAGTCTGGGATTCCGCTAGCCATGCCACCTCTGGCTTTACGTTCAACTCTTTTTCGTGGCCTTTTTTTCTTCTCCTTTTGGATTCTTATAATTTCTTGAAGATCCTGGTGTCCCGGGACATTCCCGGGCTCGAATGCATCCTTTACAACGGCAGTCACGCAATGATGATATGGATATGTATCGTTTTCATCCCACACTTCATCATCGTAACCCCTTTTCGTAGCGTGGCCGAAAGAAAACCCCCTCTGATCATGCTCTTCTTTTGGTCTTGGTAGGTGTGGTATCGCCTTTGATCCTCCGATGAATCTGGCGAACTCATCGGGCCTCTTTACGCAACAAGCATACGGATTAGCACCGTGATTAAGCATCAGTTCGAAGACTCTAACCCACTTCGTGGAGATTGGCGAGATCATTGAATTATCCTTGGATACAAGAACGTGAACCAGATAAATGACACATTCCCAGACCGTATGAAAGCCATTGACATACTCATTTGGGTCAGCGCCATCAATGAGTAGTTCCTCAACAAAGATGATATCGGGAACTAGATTACCAACCGCCCATTCATCCATAGACAGTGCGAAAGCTAAAAGAGGTAGCCTCGACCGGGGTTTGACGAATGTATATGGTAAAGGTGATTGAGATTGACCTATATAGCGCGCGGCGGGCGTCAGACTTTGCCGAACCTTGAGAAGAGATATGAGACCAGATTTGACAGCAGCAGAATCAAGATCATCGCCCCAGTCAGGTCTTTCTCTTCTTGCCCATTTTGGATCTTCTTGTGACCAGTGACTGCACTCAAAACTTTTCATGGTCAAAACTCTGTCAGCTTCTTGTACCAGTTCGAGAGCCTCTTTCATGACCTGAGGGTTCCACCAAGGGAATTCACAAAGTTGAGTCAAAAATTTGACTCCATTTGTGTATACACAAGCTCTAGAATTGAGCTTGATATCAATTACACGGGCCATCAATAACGCTAACTCGGGGTTGAATGTGATATCCATTGTATGTTTTGTAATTTCGTCCCAGTTCCTGGATTGCTCTAAAAAATCCCTCGCCGTGCGGTGGAGATAGACTATCCTTCCTTGTGCCCCAGGATCTTGTGAGTCTTGTACTGATGAGGGCTGTTCAGTGCGGATAGCATGGTACCAGTTTGAGAGATCTCTTCCCCATTGCGCATGCAGCCACAGTGCATAGGGACGTATAACATCTTCTAAGGTTATCGTCTTCGCTATGAATTCCTCTTCAAAACGTGGCACATCAATATAATATCTGATTCTCCGCATGTAGCATCTTGCCCTGGTATGTGTCTCAACGAATTCCCGACAGGAGCGACTCCTTATGGAACCAAGCAGCTTCGACATCTCATCAATTAATAGTGTAGGGAGGGGCCTCCCACGTCTTAACTTATGTGAATCAGAGGCATTTGCTGTTATGCTCTGTCTTCTTGATTCTAACCACCACGGTACCGGAAGAGTTAGGTCCACCACTACTGCTTCCCATATCAGGTTACCGACACTATCTATCCTTGGGTCTTCTCTTGACCTCGCCAACCGCCTCGCTTCTCTTGGTTTGCTTGCTAATTCATGGGCAACGGGAAAAAAATTTGTTGCCGGAGTTTGGATGTGTTTCCTAAACTCCTCAACAATATTCACGTCCTCGTATGCATGAAATTTCTGTTTGTCGTCTCCCACACTACTCTTTAACATATCATTGGAAATATTGCGCGTCATCGTTTCGTCATCATGCTGGTCTGCTATCTCAATAAGACCACGACATCTACTGGCAAGACGCAACCTTGTTTTATTCCTTTTCACGAGCCTTTCCTCCATGGACTCACATTTTCTTAAAACCTCCATAGCTATGATGGGATGGTATGAGGTAAATTGTAATGCATTATGTAGGGTGATCGAGTCCAGATTATTCCCGCTTGCTCTAAATATTTGAAAAATCTTCGATGCATCTTGACGGAACTCCGGTTCTATCTTTTGGATGACATGAGAAAATGAATTCTCAAGATCTACTGGCAGGCTTTCAAGTCGTTTCCGAAGTTCAATTGCACCATCTCCGCACCTGAACCCATGGATGAGCGATTTGACGACGAGAATAACCCATAGAAAGACACCTTGTGCTCGGTGAATGATTTCTTCCATTAGCCAACTTGTTGTATCCGAATCATTACTTATGAACTTTTGCATCTGTTGATTTTGCTCCAACTTAGCGAAAACATAATTCTTGATGTCATCACGAGTGAGATCTTCTAGCTTTAATGTGCATGCGTCTTGAAACACTGACAAGAAGTCCGGCAATGGCCTGCTCGAAATGCAAAACTTCGTAAAGGGGAATTCGTTGGCGAGGTCAAATAGGTACTCTGCCATATCACCATGAGCTCCTTCGTACTCGTCTAAACCATCCACAAAGATGCAGACTTTGAGTGAAGGGCCGGACATGCCGATGAGTCTTTTGAACGCTTATTGTAAGCGGCCTCGAGACCATTCATCAATTTGAAATTGTAGATTATGTGTTTCCAAGTCGCACATTCGCACCCATTCCTTGCGAAATATCTCTAAAATGAGATCCTGATGTTGTCGGAGAAGTCTATATAGAAGTGTTCGTAGGAGTCCGATATGAGATCGTTGTCTTTCCGTCACACTTATCCAGAAATAAAACGCACTCATTATTATTTTGGAGGATCCTGCCCATTTCTTCAAAAAGATTGCGGTTTCCGGGTGCTCATATATGTAACGCATTAAAGTCGACTTGCCGCTTGCTGGTTTACCCTGTATCCAGTAGATGCCCGAACTTTCAGAGAGCCAAGTTGCGAAATTGCTCCATGGTTTTTGGTGAACAGTAGGATCTCTGAAGATCCACTGAAAGCTGCTTTGATATGGACTAGCTATCATATCCGGTCGATGATTCATGTCTGAAAATCGAAGGGACTCTAAGATGGCGAGTCGGACTTTTTGAGCACGCCGAACTCGCTATCTATTATCACGTTCCACTAGCTCAGCGCCAGCCTGGCGGTTCTGGTCCACCAATTGTCGAGATAGAATCAAGTTCTCGTTGCAGTAAACTCTTGATTCAAGTAACAATTCGATGATATTCTTGGTGTCTCTATTCAAAGATTCAAAGCTATAATTCTGCTTGGCGGTCAATAAGCCAAGTTTTTGAAACTCCAATTGCTGAGAAAGACTCAGTCGTTCAAAACGACGAAGGAAGTCCTGATCTGACGATTGTATCTTGAGAAGCTCATTCAAAACTTTCTTCGTATTATCGTCCAATCTTTGGAAATGATTCTCTGCTGCAGATGACATTGAATCTGAACCATCTCTAGTGACACGATCAATTTATTGTTCGGTAATATCTTGAGGACAAAATAGGTACTGACCGCAACAGCAGAAGCAACTCAGTGTCCAGTTCTTTTCTGAGATCTCTCAATCTTAGAGCAAATTCGTCAATCTCATGTTTCGACCAAACACTCTTCAATGCCATTCGGAAGCTTTTCCATTTGGGATATTGTGATTGGTTAGGTACTTTCAGCTGATTGAGCCGGTTGATAAGAGTATCAGATACAATTTTGCATTCTTGGGTGATTATTTGAAGTCTTGAATGAACGACGCTGGATCCAGAGTTGGTTCTTTTCGGCGGTAAATGTATTGATTGGGTCAGTTCTTTAAGCCGCAAGGTGGCTGTTTCAGTTCTGTTATGTTCTGTAGTGAGACCGCTGGTGGAGTTGTATATTTCTTTGCTCTTGCACACAATCTTGCAAGAATAGTCGATAAATTGAGCAATTGCCGCTGCAAGCGATATGGCGCTCACAGGGTCCATAATTAATCGTTGCTTGAATGAGTGTATATAAAAACAAGGGACCTCATGTTCCCAGGAAACCTTTCCTGGGAACTCGAATCTAAAGAACAAGATATATGAAGTGTCAACACATTCATTTGATAGCCTTGCCAGATTTCACCGAATGTGCTGCGTCGGATAAGTGAGTATGCCAGAGTGTTGCTAAGCCTCGTGATACTACCTACCGTAGAGGGGAAATTATCCAATAATGCAAAGATGATTTGAAGTGGCTTAGACTCTGATCGGTGTGTTTCGACATGATTGCTTCGTTACATACAGATCATATGATCGATTCGTAGTTATTTCCAAGGTTGTTCAGGTATCCATATAAGATGCCGAACCATCTCCTGAGATTTTATTTGAAGAATAGGTAGAAATGCCTGCTTGATGATTTCCCCGTCCATAGTTTTCAAGCTTCAGCACGGCAGAATCGCCGGAATCATAGAAGAAAGAGGAAGAGGGAAAAATTTAAAGGAAAGGATATGACGTCGTGTGTTGTCCTTGTCAGATCTTGTTAGTTCTTGAGAAATTTACCAAGGTACGAATGATTAGTAATCAAAGCAACGCAGTGGGTGCACAGACTCACAGGACACTCGAGGAAAAGCACAATTTCACATCAAAAAAAGCTGTTTTGATAATTCAATTAAAATCCGAGATTTCGATAGATCTTTTTGAAATCTAATATATTAATCTTAAGTATAAAGGTTATATATAAATTTAAATTTAAATCAAAATCAATAGGAATCCTTTTATAAGCTAATAAATAATTTCTTATCAAATCTTTTTATAGGAAACTATACTATTTGTTTTTTAAGCTCAAATCTTATTTTGTTAAAATAGATTTGGAAAATCTATTCTTCAATATTTAAAGAATTTAATGTGTTAATTTAATCAGTACTAAATCGTTTCTTGAATTTTAATTGAATTTTGAAATTTTGAAATTCGAATATGAAATTATACTTCCCTGTTACATTGTCTCGTGAGTCTGTACACCCACTGGTGAGTCAATTAATGATTAAATCAACATAAATCCCAACATCGATAATCTTTTAAGAAAATTAAGATATTGATATTAATTTAATAATATCTTATAGATATGAGATTATTCTTCAAAATCATCTATATCTGTGTAAACAAGGGTATTCACTTCAAAGAAATGACTTCAATTAAATGACTACTGTATTAAAGGAACTAAGCGAATGCGAAAGAGACTAGCTCTTTCAGTAGTGTCTATATAAGGCCTACTACTCTTCTACATAGCTAGCTCTTCAGATAGAATATAATTAGACATTTAGGACCTACAAATACGTGGGTACTACGTCTTCCGTATCCTTCTCGAACTAACAATATCCTTCTATTATATAGTAACCGTGCACAGCTATTCGTCGAATATCAAAATCACACCAAAAATGGTCATTTTGTCCTATTTATAATAATAAAAAAGAAATACTAAAAATCTTTATACTACATTAAAATTTTCTTAATATCTTTATATAAATAAGAGTATTCACTTCAAAGGAATAACTTCAATACAATATAATAACTACTATATCAAAGAGATTAAGCGAATGCGAAAGAGACTAGCTCTTTTAATAGTACCTATATAAGGCTTATTATCTTTTCATATAACTAGCTTTTTAAATAGAATATAATTAGATATATAGAATCTACAAATATATGGGTACTATATTTTTCATATTCTTTTTGAATTAATATTAATTAGTAATATTATAAATTACTTAATTAATTATTTGAAATACTCTTTTACTTTTATTTTTTTATTTCTATCAATAATATTATACTGTTCTAGGCAGTTGTGTATAATACTAGCTCTAAGTAAGCTGGTAAGTAATCAGATATCTTTAACATTACAAGAGTTTACAATAAAATCATTAGTATTAATTAATTGAATGATATTAAGTATAATATTAATAATATAATTAATGCTTTTTATTTTTTATTTTTTTAATAAAGGTATAGTTTAAGAGAAAGAGAATTTAAGAGATATAAAGTTCTTAAAAGAATTCTAGAATTATTTCTTTTTAAAAAATCTTTTTATAATCAAATAGTTTTTTAAAAAATTTATATTTAAAATTGTAATAAAAGATTATATTAATAATTATTTCTAATTTAAAGGAGCTATATATTTGAATATAAATATTATTAATATATATCTTTAAAAAGTATTGATATTCAATTTTGAATTTATTTAATGATTTTCTTTTAGAAGTATTAATATATTAATACTATAAGGTTTTTACAAGGTTTTATAATATTATAGAATATATATTAATTCTAATGTAAATATTAAAAATACTTTTATAGAAATATTTTTATATAAAAAATACTATAATTAAATTACAGAATAACTTATAAAATATTAAATTAATAAAATAAAATTATTTATATTTATTAAATAAATTAATTTTTCTATTAGATTTAATATAAAATCTTAAAATAATTCTTTTATTAATTCTTTTAATAAGTTTTTAAAAAGTAATTTGAAAAATTAATTAACTTTATTAAAAACTAGTAAAGTTATGGGTAATTTAATTATTTCTTTTAGTATATAAAAAAAACTATTCTTTTCTTATAATTCTGGATATATATAAATCCTATATAATTTTATAGAATTATTTAGTAATAATAATAATTCGAATAATTTTAATAATAAGAATAGTTAAGGTAATAGTAGAGATAGAAATAATGGTAATAATAGTAGAGGTAATAGGAATAATAATGATTTTGATTATTTTAATTATAGGGATAATTAAAGTATTAATTAATATAATCGAAACTATTATTTTATTAATTTTTTGAAGATCTATAGGGATAATAATAGATATAAAGATATTAATAATTCTTTTAATTTAAAAATCTTTATATTTAAAGAATATTGTTATAGGGTATTTATATTAACTAAAATGATTATAATAGCTTTTCCAATTATATTTTTAAAAGAAATTAGAGAATATTATTAAATATTTCTAAACAATCTTTTTAATTTATATTAAAACTTATACTAAATAATAATTAAGAATTTTGAAAGATTTAAATATTAATAAAATATATTTTTTAAATAGAATAATATTATATTTGAGATTTATATCAAAAAGAATTTTAATATAAATTTTCAAAAAGTATTTAATATAATAATTATAAATTTATACTTCTTTTAATATATTATTCCTATAATTATATATAACTGTTGAAAGTATGGTTCACGTGAGTACTAGAGTAGGGGGAGCTAGCCCTAGTTAGTACTAATAAAAAGCTCTAGCTTATATTAAAGCTCTTTCTCTTATAAATAGCTTTAATACAATATGAATACTCTCTTATTCTACCCTATACTTTTTATTATATCTTATAAAAAATTATACTTGAAACAGGTTATAAGCCCGAATTCACACTCAAATTAGAATTAAAGAAAGAAGTATATAAAGTATAAAAAAAAGGTAAAAACTGACATTTAAGAAAATAAAAGCTATCAAAATCATTAAAAAACAAAAATCTAACTATAAAAAAATTGAAGTAAAGATTTCTTATTATTGAAATCCAAAAGATTTTAAAAATATAGTAAATTAAATTATTTAGTAATATATATATATATATTTATTATCTATTTAATAGGTATATTCATTTCTTTAGAGTTATTTATATTTATATTTAATAAAAACTCAAACTATATTAAAAAAAAAGAAATATGATTTAAAAGGGAGATTTGTAGTCCAATTAAAATTATATATTAAAACAAATCTAATAATAATATTATTGATTATATTAGAAAATCAACCGTTATAACAAATAAGAACAACAATAGATTATCAAAGATCCTGATTCTTGATTAGAAAAACTAACAATAATAGTTCAAGATAATAAAACTCTATATTATATAAAAAGATTAGAGTTACATTATTATCAATAATATAGTTATATATAGAGTACTCTATATCAATACAAAAATAATTAAATTTAATAAAGCAATATATAAAATAGAGAAAGTCTAAACTAATATAAAACTCTTTATTATCTAATATATTAATAATATAAATAACAAGTTTATTAAAAAGATTATTAAATTTAATACAAAGTGGGTCAAATTAAAAAAGAAATATAAGTATATTACCTCTCAAAAACTGTAAAACAAATTTATTCAATTTACTATATAAAAACTTAAGAATAGTATTATTATTAAAAAAGACTAACTCGAGATCTATTCTATTTGAAAAGAGATTATTGAAGCAAAAACAAAGCAAAGAGATATATTAATTAAGAATATCATTTTCAACTTCTTCATTCAAAACCTTTTAAAACAATTCAATATTACCATTAAAGTAATTGATACTCAGAATCTCGATTTTACAATTAAGTTTGAGAAGATTTATATTATAAATAAAATAGTTGTTTTAAAAAAAACTATTATATTAAATAGTAATAGGGATATAGCAATAGTTATAATAATATAAAGCTGGGGATACCAAGATTATAAAGAATTCAATAAAAACTATTGTTAAAACTTCAATCGAAGACTATGTAGCTTTAGCAAATCTAAAAAGTATTTTTTTTATAACAAATCTAATTATATAATATATAATTATTTATACAAAAAGGGTATTAAAATCTATATTAAAAAAAATCCAATCAAAAAATCCTCTTTTTTATTTAAGAATCGAATTTCATTTAATTAGAAAAACTATAAGTTATTCCCAAGCAACTTATTCTTTCGCTCTGTATACAATTGCAATTATATTACTATAAAAATATCAAATAAAAACAAAGTCCATTATCTTCCAAGTAAATCTGTATATATATCTTTCTATAGCAATATTAGAGAATGGATTATAAATACTAATTGTTTGTTATATATAATTAATCAATCTTATTTTTTATTTAATTTAAAGTTATTTCTAATATCGAGAAAAATAAAGATTAAAGGGGAAGAATTGATTACAAAGGAATATAGGATAGTAAAAATCAAATGGAATGAAAAATTATATAAATTGAAGATATTATATATCCTAGGGCTAGAAGTAAATTTATTATCTATAAGATTGTTTTACGGAGAGTTTAAAACCAAAGAAACTTTCAATAATAAGAAAATATATTTTTATAGAAATAAAAAAATCTTATTATTTATAAACAATTTTTATAATATTTATATAATTGCTAATACTATTAAAAATAATTTCAATATTATATTTCCAATTAAAGAGATAAAAGAAGAGATTTCAGTAAAACTAGAAGATATTATATATAATAAGAACAAGGTGAATCAAATAAAGACCCAAAAATGGAATTGATTAAATCGATATTAACTATAATATCAATATTTTGAATATATAAAATATAGAATCTTAAATAAACTATACTTTATAATAATATTAAAAAAGAATATTAAATTATTTGTTAATTTAAAACCTTATAAGGTATATATAACAATTAAAATAAAGAAATACTATAATATTATTTTTATAAAATATAAGAAGTAACTATTAGCTTTTATTTCTTTTGATATTTCAGGGCTATTCCTAGTATCTTTTCAAAAAAAACAGTATTTTGCGGAGATAATATATAGCTGGATAAGAAAGATTTGGATAATATATTTGGAAAAGAAGAGTGATATTATTATAAAGTTTGAAAAATAAAGAATTTATATAAAACAAAAAAATAGCTTTTTAATAAAAGCTATATAAATTAATAATACCCCAAAAATTGAAAAGGTATTATAAGAATGGCAGGATAAGTTGGGTATACAACAACAATCAATATATATATATACCTCAAATTAAAATAGTATTGTAAAGTATGTAATTCAAATAATATAATTAAATATTCAGGTAATGCTAAAGGATTTAGTTATGCCTATTGAATTTTGGAACTATATAGTTAAATCGAATGTATATATAAGGAATAGGATGTATATAGAGCTGTAAATAAATGAATTTAAAGTTAGATAATATTATAATAAGATTCTAGATAATCAATAATAAAATATAAATATATTAGTAAAGAAGAGATAAATGTTATTATATAAAGTATAAATTAAAATAATATTATTAATTGTATATATCAAGATATGGGGTTCAAAGTATTACTCTCATATCAATCCAATATTTCACCCTAATAGTACTTATTAAAATAAATTAATAAATTAAACAAAGATTAATGTATTTATTGAATATAATAATTATACAATAAAGTAATTATAAATATATACTCCTAATAAATATATAATAATAAAAATAAGTAATTATATATTTTTTGAAAGGTTGCTAAATAGGAAGATTAATTTGAAATTGTATTTAGTTATTTTAAAAAAGGATTTTATAGAAAAATAAGAAATATAAAATATCTTACCAAATCGATAATCTATAGGAAAACCTTGGATTTACCTTGTTACAAGTATACACACAATATTTATTAAAACTATCAAGTTAAAGATTATTATGAATATTGAAAAATCTAAATTGGAGCTAATTATACAATTACAATTAACAATTACACTATAAATAATTATTCTATAAATAATATTACAAATCAAATCAATAAATATTACAATAAATAAAATAAAATATATTAGATTAATAATAAAAAAGAGATTGAAAGAATAAGATAATAAAACGGATTTTCAGAAGGCTAAATATTTGTGTACATTTCTTATTGTTATAATAGATTTGAAACCTGATTAAGAGTTCTTTATAAAACAATAGAATAACAATTATACATTTATTTTAAAAATAATTATTACAAATATAATAATAAGGGATATATCAATTCCAAAGATATATAAAAAAACTATAAATAATTTAACTTATAGAGAATAATAACAAACTGCTATTAATAGGGAGGTTAAAGAACTGAAAAAAAATAAAATATGGTAATAGATCTATAATAACAAAACAAATAATTTGATTAGTATAAAGTGGGTATTCATAATGAAATTGAATATAAATGAATTATTAAAATATTTCAAAACCAGATTGATTATAAAAGAATTTATATAGAAATATAGAATGGATTTCTTTAATACTTTTGTATCTATTATATAATCCACTACCATCCAATCGTTCCTATTTTTAATTATATTTCAAAACCTTAAAGCATACTATTTTGATATAAAAAATATATTTATTAAAGCGAAACTAAAGAAGAAAATCTTTCTTTTTATATTAAAAAGTATTAATATCAAATTGGAGTATATACTCGAAGTTCTTTAGAGTCTTTATAAACTGAAATAAACTATATACAACTAAAATGATTTTATAAAAAAATGACTTATTAAATAGGGTTTTACACAAAGTTTAGCTAATCCATACTTATTTATTCATTCTAAGCGAGGTATTATAGTACTATTATATATCAATGATCTCCTAATTATAGTATAAAGCTTGAATAACATCTTATAATTTAGTAAGCAACTTACTTCTATATTTAAAATTAAGAATCTGGGGGAGATTGAGAATTTAAAGTTTTTAGGTATAAGAATTATTAGAGATAAAGAGGTTAAAATTCTATATATCGATTAGAAACAATATTTGAAGAAAATGTTAAGTAGATATAGATTCAAGAAAGAAAGCTTCAGATCTATCTCAATACTATTGAATAGCTATAAGGTATTCCAATCAGCAAAAGAGAATAATAAATGAGTAGACTCTAGCAAATATAACTATATAATTGGAGAGTTGATATACACAATAGTATATTCAAGGTTTAATATAGCTTTTGGATTAAATAAACTCAGTTAGTATATAAAGGATTCAGTAGAGTTTCATATATATCAATTAAAAAGAGTTATATAATACTTATAAACAATTATCAACTATAAATTGCGGTTTGAATTAAAGGGAATAAGAAATCTTGTAATTTATTTCAATATAAATTATACTAGTAATATAATTGATAGAAAAAGTATGTTAGAAATAGTTGTATTTTTGAAAGAAGGGCTAGTATTCTGGATAAATTAAAAGCAAAATTCAGTATCGATATCAATAATCAAATTAGAATATATAATTCAATTTATTATAGTGAAATAAGATTAATGGTTAGCTTAAATACTTTGAGATATAGAATATAAGTAATTTATTACAAAAAACAAATCTACTATTAAAATAAAAGGGGATAATTAAAGAGTAATAGTTTTAATTAAAAATATATAATTAATTAATAGATTAAAGTATATTGATATAATATATCACTATATACAGAATCTTAAATAGAAAGGAAAGATTGATATTAATTATATCCCTACCAATAAGATAATAGTAAACAGATTAACCAAATTATTAGTAGAGGATACTTTCAAAAGGTTTGTAGAGATGCTAAATATAATAAAATACTATGATAGATTTAAGGAGAAATGTTAAAAGTATAATTCATATAAGTGTTAGAGTAAAGGGAGTTAATTCTAATTAGTATTAATAAAAAGCTTTGGTTTATATTAAAGCTCTTTCTCTTATAAATAGCTTTAATACAATATAAATACTCTCTTATTCTATCCTATGCTTCCCATCGTACCCTGTAGAAAGTCATACTTGAAACAATAACTCTCAATTATATTATATCAAGATTCTATTTGTATATAATAATATTCCAAAATACTATTTTGCAATATATAACCCTTATTCAAATATTTCAGATTTAATTAATTAAATCAAATAGATTATTAACTCTTATTAAAAGATATTTCTGAAATAAGATATAATAATTAAAATGTTTTTTATAAATTAATATTTTTATAATAATGAATTTTTGAGATTTTTAAATTCCTTTTTTTGAAAACTTTATAATAAATATATTGGTAAACAATCTTTTTTTATATTATTTAATAAGAATAAAAATAATTATTATTTCTTTAATTATAAAAAGAAGGACTATAGATATTATAAATATATATAGAAAAAAAAGATTATTTAAAAAAGAATTATTATAATAAATATAATAATTTTAATAATAAGAGTTTTATAAAATAATATAATTAATTCTTTATTAATATTAAATAAAAAAATAATTAAAATAATAATAATAGTAATAATAACTATTTTATTAATCAATATTTTATTAATACAATAATTCTAAAAAGATTTTTAGAATATTCTTTATATTAATAGATATTTGTAATGGATTTTTAATAATAATTAATTTTAATAATATTATAAATACTTATAAGTTAATAATTGAAATATTTACTATAAGTAATAAAAGATATTATAAAAACAAGTTCTTTGGAATTATAATTAATATAAATATAATTCAAAGATTTATTATTAAATATAATTAATATTTAATATAAAAGAAAATTAAGAATATTAAATATAATCAAATTATTATTAATCAAATAATAATTTAATATAAAATTAAAGCAATTACTTTTATTAATTCTTTTTAAATAAAACTTTTATTGTGAGCGAAACTTTGTGCTTGTCACGTGACTCTTTCTTGTAGCTAGTATTTATAGTCCTTCTTTGTGTAGTTTAGAAAAAGCAGTTAGTTTCTATTCATTAACTAGTATGTATTGTGAAGTGCTATGTAGAGCCTCTCTCTCTTCTTTTCTGCTGGAAGTGCTATGTTACAGTGACTTTTCTGTAGTATATGCGAAGGACTACTCTATGACCCTACCACCTTCTACTCTTTTACATTATTTAATATTATAAAATAGAATATAATAAAAGTTAATATTTTATTTTTATTCTATTTAGTGAATATGAATAGATTCAAATTCAAGTATAATAATTTTGATAATATTATTATTATATTTAAGAGTATTTATTCTATCTATTAACAATTTAATTATATATTTTTATTTTAGAATATTAATATTTAAAAGTTGATTAATTACTTTATAAATAATAATAAATACTATTTTATAAAAATTGAATTATAATATATATATTGATAATTTAGTTATTTATTTACCTATAAGTTTTATAAAATATTTAAATACTTAAAATATAATAAAGATTTTGAAATAATTAAATAATTTATAAAGTTTTATTACTACTATTAAATTCACAATAAATCATTTAATAGATTCAAATTCTTTTTATTTAATAAGAATTTCAAGTTTAATTATATAATACTTATTAATATATTTTATATTAATAATAATTCTATTCTATATATTATTAATAAAGCTATATATTTTTAGACTATTCAATAATTAAACAATATATCCACAAAGTATATATAGAATAAGTTTTATAAATATTAAATTAATATATATATTAATTCATTAAAATATATCATTTATAATACTAATATTAATTTTATTAAAAAAGAATTTTAATAATATATTATATTAATAATTATTCAAATAAAGATAATTTTAATAAAAGTATATTATTTAATTGATATTATTAAAAGATTTCATATATTATTGCATAGATCTTATAAGATTATTTATAATGAAGTTTATAAATTAAATATAAATAAAGCAGCTATATTTTAGATAACTATAAAGGCTATTAATGATATAACTGGGTTTAATAGATTAATATTTATTTTACTCATTTTCAGTATATTTTTTTATATAATCGATATTAGTCTTCTAATATCTATTATTTAATAGTGAGTTATTACAATTTCTAAAGTTATAATGGAGATTTATAAGTTATATAGTTTAATATAAATATAAGAAGTTTTGAATATATATAATAGTCTCTTTATAATTATATTTTATAAATTACTATCAAATAATATTATTTTGATATAAAAAAAGAATAATAAAATAACTACCGAAGAATAAAAAGGATTATTTTCATTTCTTAATATAAATAAAAAGATATATATATTTGATTTACTTTATAGATTTATAAGATTTTATTTTATATTAATAAGATTATATTATATATATAATAAAACCAATTATAATAATATTGATTTTTTTAATTCAAATAATTAAAATAATTATATTTTAAAATAAATTAATAATAATAAAATCATTTTATCAAAATCTAGTAAAATTATATTATTTATTTTTAATATATTTATTATATACATTACAAACTTTGAGGAATTCCTTTTAAATTTATTCAAAAACGATTGAATATTTATATTACTATTTTTTCTATAAATGGTTATATCTCAAATTCGAGTTTATATATAAAATGAATATTCTAGTTGTTTTATTACTAATCTTTCAAATTTAACTTTATATAAGGATTTCAGAAAGAAGGAGATTAACAATTTAATAGTTAAAAGTATATTTAAAGTTATATTATTATTAAATGTTTTTTTTGATATATAAATTTTCAAGTTATACTTTATTAATAAAATTAAAAATAAGGGAATGGATATTAAATTCCATAAGTTATAATTAGTTATTTAAATATATAATAATATTAATAAAATTATTATTTTAATATAATTATTAATAATTCAATAATTATATTAATATATTCTAGTTTTATTAGCTATAAGTACTCAAAAAGAAAGTAAGATAAATATATATATTTGAGATATTATTTAAGTATATATTTAATTGATTTTAAATCTATATTATATTTTCTATATATATACTTTAAAAGAAATAAATCTATTAATTAATATAATTCTATTTATTATTAAATTATTATATAATATTCTAAAAACAGGAAATTATTAGTTTTGAATATATTATATTTATTACTATAAAAAGCTTAAAATATAATAATCTATATATAATCTTTGTTTTTTATATATTAATAATAAGAAAACTAAATTTGGTATTATAAAGCTTTAAATAGATAATATATTTATTATTGGGGATAATGTATTTATATAAATTAAGAATAAATAATTTAAGCAGACTAGTTTTATAGCTAAGGATTATAAGAAATTATTTTATAATTATTTATTAAAATTTAATAGTATTATTTTTATATTTAAGAATAATAATATTTATTTTAATTAATAAAAGTAATATAATAATTTACAATTTGTTTTTATAGAATCAATAGATATTTATGGGATATATGATAAAGTCTGAAAATATACTTTTATATATAATTAATATATTGTATAATAAGCTTATAGTATATATATTGTAATTATATATTAATCTAAAGTATTTTTCAATTTATTAATAATTATATAAATAATATAATTCAATAAGAATAATATTATAATATTAAATAAATATATTAAGTAGCAAAAAGAAAATTTTATTAGAAGACTTAATTATATATTATTTAATTTGAATTTACTTAAGATTATTGTTTTTACTAATATCTCTTTTATAAACAATAAAGATTATTTATTTCAAATAAACTATATAATTGTTATAATAAATAAATATAATAATATTAATATTATTTATTAGTTATTCATTAAATATAAAAGAGTTATATATAGTATTTTAGTATTCAAATTATATAAACTAATTTAAGGATTTAATATTAATATAATAATTATTTTTATAATTAATACTATTCTTAGCAAAAAGATTCTATTAGTTTTATATATTAATTCTAAATCACTATATAATCTATTTATAAAGCTGGGAATAATTAATAAGAAAAGACTAATAATTAATATTATAGTATTATATTAATTTTATAAATAAAGAGAGATTATTAAAGTAATCTGAATTAATAACCCAATTAATTCGATCAATGTAATAATAAAGGGAAAGCTATATTAAGCTTTTATTAATTTAATTAATATAAATAAGATTAATATTAAAATAATAAAATAAGTGAAAAAAGATTGAAAAAAGGGATTAATTCTATTAGTAAAAGATTAGGGACTTTAATTAATAAATAAAGAATTTTATAATTTTATAAATTTCTTTTTTAGTTATTATAGTTGAAGTTATAAAAAAGAGTCTTGAGTATATAAATAAAGATATTTATTTCAAAAGAATAATTTTAATATAATATAATAACTATTGTATTAAAGAGATTAAGTAAATATAAAAAAGACTAATTCTTTTAGTAATACTTATATAAGGTTTATTATTTTCCTATATAACTAGTTTTTTAGATAAAATATAATTAGATATATAGAATCTACAAATACATGAGTACTACGTCTTCCGTATCCTTCTCGAATTAACAATCTTTATTATATATTAAAGAACTTAGTTTTAATACTTATTATAATTTAAAAATATAGGAATATTATTATTTATAAGATTGAATTAATATCAAAGGAAAAGTTTGTGATTTTCGCTTATTTTACTAATAAATTTCAATATTTCGAATTTATACTAACTTTTTATATGGATTTTATAATCAATAAAAATTCTAAAAATAAATAATCTTATTTTTATTAAAATATAATTAAAATTAAAAAGATTGATATAAAATTCATTGTATATAAATTATAATCTTATATAAAAATATATTGATGAATTATATGAGTTTTGGTGCGATTTTGGTGTTCGACGAACAGCTGTGCCCTAGTACTGTATAATTGACCTAGCTATAATGCCCTCTACGCTCATTGTATGTGTAAATCTTTCTATATCTTTTCAAGATAATATTAGAGATGGGAAACCTGAGATGAATACTTTGAACTAATGGTATTTTATATGAATATGAATAGATATATATATCTAGGTAGGTATAATTCATCTCTTCCCTCGCCATGAAATCCATGACACACTCACCTCGTTTCTATATAGATTCCTCTTGCTTCTCATTCCATTCCTCTTCCCCTCGCCTTTCCCCATCCCACCCTCGTCAAGTTTCCATACCACATCCATTCGAGTGTTCTTTCCTTTATCCTATTTCCCTCCCTCTTCCACCCTCCTTTCTCGCAAATTCTCCTCTCCCCCTTCTCTCAGAGTCACCACTCGTAAAGACAAAGAAAAAGATCCTACAATACAACAGCACATCTTCGCAACCTCAAGTAACCCCAATAATCTCCTTCCCGAGCTCCAGAGCTCCAGAGTTAAGTTCTTTTGAAAAGCGATCTCCTAGCAATGGTGCTCGAAAACTGACGGAAATGGAGAACAAAAGTTATAAGATGATGCTGATTCGGAAAATGAGGGAAGTTGGACACTCTCCGCCATCTGCTAGATGAGAATTATCCAAAATGACACATTCTCTTTATTGCTCAAGCAGAACATTAAGCTTTGATGATACGAATAGCCGGAATGGAATGGAAAGTTACATCCGCCTGATGCAAGAGTCTCATTGACCTCTACACACAACCTTCTCCGAAGCGCTATCACCAAGAAAACATCAATTCACCACTTATTACCTACAGGTACTTGGAGAAAAGAAAAAGAACAATCACTTTCGAGAAACACCTTCTTCCCCCACTAATCCAAAATAAACAATCAACAGCTCAGAAAAGCAAACTCTTATTTACTTCCCCAGACTCAAAGTTCAAACCGATATACAAGAATGAATCGATACAGTCTTGTGGTAAGCTTCTCCATTCCCGCTGAACTCCATGGATACCTAGTATCAACTCCTTCTTGCCACTGATAATACTCTTGACACTATCAATCTCCTCAATACCATCTCCAGGAAGAACTATCGGCTTATAATTACACCGCATCTGATGTATCATGCATAACCTCATGGATTTTACATTCTCTTCCTCTTCCTCTTCCTCTTCCTCTTCCTCTTCCTCTTCCTCTTCCTCAACTCGCCTAGCATGCAACTCAACCATACCAATCATCCATTCAGTCATTTCACAATTACAACCCAACCCACAAAAAGAGCTACGAATAAACAGGAACAAATAGGAACAAATAGATAAATAACATAAACCCATCTCTCCCTTACAGATACTCCATCTATTTTATATTAACTCACTTCAACCAGTCTATTCAGTTACTATGAGCAGAACATTCTGTGTATAGTTATTAATTTATAAGATAAGGGTGGTGAATGAGGAGTGGTGAGAAAAGTATGAGTATGAGTATGAGTATGAGTATGAGTATGAGTATGAGTATGAGTATGA